>APFE030630290.1:4701-30179 GCA_000404065.3 Pinus taeda | reverse complement strand
GGGGGGGGAGGGGCTCCTCCTACTATAATGTGGTGAATGGTTCACAAAGCGTAGTGGGTGATGGCCCTGGATCATTTGCAGGTGGAGCAGAAGCAACATAATCGCTAGTGATGGGAGATCAATGGCAAGCAGAAACTCATGGGCAATGTTTGCTAAAAGTCCCCAAAAATCCAAAATTTGTGATCCCCAATAATCGATTCGAGAAGACTCGTAAATTTATGAAAGACCGTGCCTTAATTTGTAGATTCATGTGTATATGGCTGAAGGAACAAGAGATTGTACAATGGATCCAAACCAAATGGAACTCGAAAGGACTGGTGAAGCTCAAATTGCGCGCTAAGGGTTTCTTTACGATTATCTTTGAAGATCTTACAAATCAAAAATGTGTTTTTTAGAACGAACCATATTTCATGAACAATGTGGGGTTATTTATCTAGTTTTAGGAAGAATGTTATAATTTGGGGAAAGAGGAATTCTTGGCGACCCTAGTGTGGGTTTTCCTCTTCTCCCTACCAGAAGAGTTTTGGGAGCTCGATAACTTAGAAGGCATAAGTAATGCCATAAGGGACTTTTTCAAGATCTCATAAATCACAAAGAGAATGTGACATGCAACCTATGGTCAGATCTACATTCATTTGAATATTTCTCAGCCACTGCAAGAGTCAGTCGACCTGGAATATCATGACACCAAAAATTGTTATGTTGCAAGAAACCAAACTGTCAAGAGATAATCTGGAAGGAATAATACACAAATGTTAACGAGGGAGTGAAGCAATGTCCCTATATGCCTAGACCACTACAAGAGGACTTACAATGCTTTGGAATCTTAATCAGGTGATGTTTCAGGATTAGACAGGCACAACCCATAGTTTGACAGACAATTTAGGTGGATAGGCTGAGAAGAATGGACTAGCTTAATGACAATCTATGGTCCCTCGATCCCAAGTCAAAAAGAAAAGTTTCATAGGGATCTAAAGACAACTCAAGAATCTTTCCAAGGCACGTGTTGGATTGTGGGGGGAGACTTCAACATGATCTGTAACCTAGAGGCGAAACAAGGAGGGGTGAGAAGAGTAGACCCCATATCGTCCTTGTTCAATGATATTATCTAGGATCTGAAGCTTACAGATGTAGAAACTCACAATGTCATTCATACGTGGAATAACCAAACAGGTGGCCGACAACAGATACCCAGTAGACTAGATCGCTTAGTCTCTGAGGAGGTCATACTTCAATATGTCTTTGTAGAAGCAATTATCCTCCCAAGCTTGGAATCCAATCACTATCCCATTCATATGGGAATAGATATGAAGACAACACCAAGAAACAAACCCTTTTGAATTGAGAGGTATTGGCTTAGACACCCAAGGTTTTGACAAATTGTAGTAATGGTAGCAGGAGCTTGTGGTTAAAGAAGGAACCAAAATGAAAATATTCCAACAAAATTAGAGAGAGTTGAAGCTCAAAATTAAGACCTTGAATAAACAAGAGTTTGGAGACATCCTCATGGAAAAAAAGGAAATTTGAGGAAAAAATGGAAGCGGTACAAAGTCAAATCATCACGAAGGTTCGGTCAAAGGACCTAGCAGAAAAACAAGGTCAATTTATCCATGAGTTAGAAGAACATCGAAATAAAGAGGAGGTACTATGGAGGAAAAAATCTTGCATCCAATGGTTGAAGAACAGAGAAAAGCACACCAATTTATTTCATCGATCCATCATTAATCATAGGCAGCATAATAGGATCTTCTCACTCACTTCTAGCTCAGAAACCTATTTGGTAAATCACCAGGACATGGAAGAGGAGTTGATATCCCATTTCTCCAACCTTATGTCAGAAGGGAACCATGATTAGATGGAAGTTATTGATCATGTGATAGCTCACATCATGAGATTAATTTCATAAGAAAAAAATGTAGCCTTGTTTAGGGAGATCCCGTATGAGGAAGTGGAGACGATGGTCAAAGAAATGCCAAATAAAAAATCACCAGAGCTAAATGAATTCACCTTTGAATTTTTCAAAGCCTGCTAGCATTTCCTCGGTGAAGATATAGTTTCCATGGTCGAGGAATCTCGAAGAAGGAAGCATATATTTTCAGGGTTAAATGCAACCTTCCTTACATTGATCCCAAAGGCAAATGCAACGAGTGATACCAATGGGTTTAGGCTGATTGTGGTATGCAATGTAATCTATAAGATCATATCGTCAGTCATAGTCAGAAAATTGAAACCCTTGCTGCACCACATCATCATCCCGAAACAATTTGGGTTTGTGGAAGGTAGACAAATCTTAGATGGGATCGTTTTAGCACATGAGATCATTCATTCCTTGAAAATATGCAAGAAGTTGGTAATGTTTGTTAAAATTGATCTTTCAAAAGCCTACGACCAATTGAGATGGACCTTCTTTACTTGAACTTGGGCTGCTTTTGGCTTCTCAAAGGATTGGATCCATTAGATTAGGTCACTGATCTCCACGCCCTTCTTCTCAATCCTCCTTAATGGATCTCCTTTGCATACCATTTTCCCTTCCAAAGGCTTATGTCAAGGCGACTCAATCTCCCCTTTCATATTCATCTGGGTTGCTCGATCCATGCAATGACACAATCTAGTCAACTCAAAGGATTGAAAGTTCTAGGCGTAGAGCTCCAAATGACCCACCAACAGTTTGTGGATTATAACCTTCCTTTTGGTGAACAGTTTTTTCGTGAAGCTCGAGCCATGGTTGAAATTATCGAGGAGTTCGCATTAGGTATGTTGCTCAATAAAGAGAAATCTAGTATGTATTTTTTTAACACTCCTGATCCAATTCAACAACATCTATCTCGGATGATGGAATTCTCCATTGATATGCTTCCGACGAAGTACCTTGGGGTTTCTTTAATAGCCAATCCCCTAAGGATTTACTATTGGAAGGAAGTATGCAGTAAATTTATGAAGAGACTTTCCAACTAGACCTTTTCGGGTGTTAAATCTGGCAAGGCAGGCTACACTATCAAAAGCAATCCTTTAAGCGATACCCATATATCAATTATCAATCCTTCTGGCCCCCAAAGGAATTTACCAAGAGATTGTTTCCATCTTTCAAAAATTCCTTTGGCAGGGTACCAATCAAGGGAAAAAATGGGCTCTAGTATTGTGGGACAAGCTGCGTCTCCCAAAGTTATGTGTGGCACTGGGGCTTTGTGACACATAACTGATCAATAATGTAATGGGAGCCAAATTATGGTGGCAGTGGCTCTAGGGTGGTACCGAACTCTGGAAGTTAATCCGGAGTAGGAAATATGTCCAGGGTAGAGATCAAGTGGAGACAATGAGATCTATAGAGGCACCATCTAGATCAATGTTATGGAATCTGGTTCGATGAAATAACTACCTCATCAAGGATCACTTTTTTCTGGGAAATACAAGATGAGGCCTCAACATATTTTAGGGAAGATTTGTGGTAGAAAATTCCCAAATTGGAGAGGAATGTTGACCTTTCCTTAATAAAAACTTCATTGAGCTCTCTTAATGCAAATATAGTCGTAGATTATTGGAAATATAACACTCCCTAAGACGAATGGAAAACTTGGAAGACTAGAGTTGAATGGCAAAAGGTCAGTGACATAGAAGATTGGACAACCTTTAGCAAAATTCTTCAGGAGAAAAAAATCCCAATCTCTGGAAACTCATACAAATTAAGATGGGGTTATCAGTCTTAGGGCATGTTCATGATCAAGGAAGCCTAATCCATTGTGGCAAGTCACATGTCTCTTCCACAAGAGTTGATATGGAAAAAAATGTGGACAATGAACCTCTGGCCGAAGGTCTCACACTTTCTATGGTTAGTAGGTCGATAATGAATTCTTACATGGATAACCTACATAGAATAGGGTATATTGGCCCATCGTGGTGCCTAGTTTTTCGAGAAGAGAAGGAAACTATGGACCATTTGTTGAACTCAAGCTTGGAAGTGGAGACTTTGTGGGGATATGTGAAAATCACCTTTGGATACCTGGATCACTTGCAAAACAGCTTGATTGAAACCATAAAATAGTGGAGGATGTCTTTATTCAAAAACCCAATCATCAATAGAACATGGGTGTTAGTTTTAGGTTTCTTACTATGGAATATATGGAAAGGCCGCAATAATTTCGTTTTCAAAGATCAATAGATTACAACATAACTAATCTGGAATACCACAAAAGACAACATTAGAGAATCTATATTGGCAAACAAATGGGAGGAAAATGGTTAGAAGGCTGATAGGGAGGAAGCCTTGCTCTCAAAACTAGGCTTTTCCCTAGAAAAGATTACTCCAATACCTCAACCTATTAGTAAAGATCAGATAAAGTCTCCATCTATTTTCATTCCTCCCCCCTGACAGATTTGTAAAAATAATCTTTTAACATCGCCTCCAAAGGAAACCCAAGACTAGCAGGATATGGAGGAATCATTTGCGATTCAGCCGGGAATCCATTAGGTGTCTTTGGAGGAGCCTATGGATCAACCACCAACAATGTTTCCAAATTTATGGCTTTAGAAAAAGGCCTTCAATTGGCTCGAAAGATTAAATTAACAAAGATACAACTCTCAGGGGATTCGACAATGGTGATCCAAGTGACTCATAAAGTAATAAATGGTACCCTTGCATTCAAAAGTTAGCATATGGGATCTAAAGTTTCTTGGATAAAGGACATGACATTTTATTTCCCCTATGTTGTCACTATGCACACTAGTAAATCTAGTAATAAAGTGGCAAACTGGTTGGAAAATTAGGGAATCTCTAAAAGAAACCAATAATTTTCCTCCAATCATAATCCCCCGAGACTTGGTGACATTATAATAGTTGGTCGACTGATATGAAACCTCCCTGTTGGGGGTGAAAAATAAAGAGGATCCCTAGGACAACAATAATTATTGCTCCCCACGTGGCAATAATGTTAACGAAACATGTGATGCGAGAAGAGACTCAAGGCACGAGGCAAAACATTCTGGAGGCAAGTCGCATTTTAATTCTAGTGGTTGTGCTTATGGTGATTATTCTCAAACTTTGGGAGATAAAAATTCATGCTATATGATGATCTGTCTGCCTAGGATTTATAGGTGGCCTCTTTGGAGCGCCATGCCTCTACCCTGGTTGGTGTGTGATCTCATTGTTTTTCAACTATCGAAGGATGGTGAATTGTGGCTGTATCTAATTTATCAAATGAAAATTTGAGACCTGGGTTCACCTTGTTCCTAGGATTCTAATTTCTTGGTGAGATTGGTCTAAAGTGTAGGTGAGTTGAGCAAGAAATCCCATCAAATGGTAGTGTGAAACAATGCAGGTAATTTTAGGTGCGAAACAGTCGAATTGATGTAGGTAACCTTGTTCTCTACCTGCATGAAAGTAGTTTTCACATGGAATACTTGGTGTGAATGTCTAACATGTTGGTTAAGTTGGTTTGGAATAGATTTTATATTTTTGGTGTGAGGGGTCCTGGTGTGTAGGTTCCTTCCTTTCATGGTGTGTATCCTCTAGGGGTTTTGGTGGCTCCCTTCACTCGATAGTGTGCTGGAAGTAGACATTGGTGGTGGTTACCTATAACCAAGTTTCAATGGGTCGGCTACACTACAGGAGACTTTGTGCAATTAGGTTTTGGAAGGGATCTTGCGTGGGGGCTACTTTGTTATTCTGTCTCTCATTTTTGTGTTGCATGTCTAGAAGGGTGGTAAGTGCAATATTTTGTCTTTGGATACCTTTTCTGGACGTGGTATTGTCATGGGTGTTACAAAGACTTTTGTGGCACTCATATAGCCTCTCAGTTCTAAACCTATGTGTTGGTGGGGACAAAGGGCTATTTGTTGTGCAATGAGGGGGTTCTTTTTTGGGTTTCTGCATCATCGCTTGTGAGGGTCTATCATGCAGAGACAAAGAGGCTTTCCTTGATGGGGTGGGGGCCAATGGGCCAAGGTTAACGCCAGCAAGGGCACCCTCTGGTTGATGATGGCGAATTGGAGCAGCCTCTCGGTGACTCCCCCAAGAGAGTTGATTTACCCCCCCCACAACTCCATCGAAGCCCAAATGCATCTTGTGCAAGAAGAAATTGACCAAGAAGCCCAAGACCTCCAAAATAAACAAAATGAAGTAATAATCTTCCTCAATGGTATAAAACACAATCAATGACACATTTTGGACCGTTAAGACTCCCTCTTGTTGCAACCAGAAGAGACTTCAAGACCATATGTACAGTTTCAATGGGTGTATGGCCCATATGGAATCCCATGTTCATGATTCTTTTCATTGCCCTGGCGAGGATGGTAATGCTTCTCAAGCTCCAAACACTGCAGATGTGTAATGAACCACATTGAATGTATTTTGATTTTTGCTCAATTCTGGACTTGTTGGGCCATTGGCATAAGGTCTTTTAATTTAGTTCAATTAATATCAGTTTTCTTTTATTTGTATATGTTGAACAACAAATCCAGTATGAGTGAGGTCGTAGCACGCTAGCATATGAGCCCACCATGATGTAATCTTCTTTTGAATTAATAGAAATTTTTTGACTTACAAAAAAAGGTTAATATTATTAATCTTAAAGTAATAGAAAACATAAAACCTTATTTTAATCTCCTAAGTATCAACTGAATATGATTTTTTATTTTCCATTAGTAAATTACTTTTACTCTTCCTATAAACATAACATACCAAAATTGACAAAATACCTTAACATTATTATAAAACATAAACTTATAAAAAATTAATATTATAAAGTGTAAAACCTAAAACATAAATTTATAAAACACCATTATAAAAACTTAGAATTATAAAAATTAAAGTAAAATCTAATTTTATTAAAACCTAAAATTATAAACCCTAAAAGCTATGAAAATGGAAAACCTCTCCCCTAATTTTCACTAGTTGTTTTTTTCCCGTAGGCTAACACTACATTGTCATTAGGATTAGGATGAGCTTGTGAGTGTGTGAAACTAAAAGAAGTCACCCAACCCATGTTTCAATAGCCACACCAAATGAATTGAATGGACCCCAAATGTCAATGCCACATTTCATAAATAATTTCTTAATAAATTACAAGGATAGCCACATTTCACAAATTGTTTTTTAATAAATTATAGAGAGGAGTAGACTTAAGAAACTAAAAAACAATTGAAAAACTTTTCATATTGTCCATTGGATCATGTATTAAACAAAGAATATTCACTTGACCTACAATCTCAACCATTCATTTTATTGAAAGTATAAGTTCCTCGAGCCCAATTCCAATATAGACAACGCCTTTGATGTAATTAAAAAATAAAATAAAAATTATATGGTGGAGTGTTTAAAGCATTTCATGTGATATATCATATATAACACAAGGTTTGCAGTACGATCCTTGTGTTATACATGAGGTATCACTGCGTTTTTTGGTAGAGATGTTAATGTCTGGTTAAATATTTTGATTTTGATTTACTAAGTCAAATTATGTAAAGTAAAAATAAAGTTTAAATAATAATTAAAAATCAAATTTTCCTAGTTTTATCTTAATTCTAAATCTACTAAGCTCTCACAGGGATCAAATCTTTTGAGGTGCAAAGTGAAAAGAGATATGATCCTGTCGACCCTTGGTAGATCCAAAGTTAAGATGGATCTAGGTTGGTTCTTAATAAATAAAATATATTATTTTACTATTTGAATTTTAAATTGAAAGGGGATGACTAATTTATTTTCGTAGATATTTTAAAGTAAAGTATTTTATTTTATGGGTTGTATTTATTATAAATTCACAATTAATTTATGAGTGCTTTTTCATCAGTAGTACTTTTATTTAAGCAATATTATACTTAATTATGGGTTTTCATCCATCACTTATAATGTGACAAATAAGAATTTTTAATTCACCCAATGCTAATTCATCTCATGACATGATATCAACTTTTGGAATGTGATTGTTTCTTGAAAATTTGATTACGGTAATAAGTTTTTTGTTTTGAGACCCATTTTAGACCTCCAAATTCATCTAATATGAGAAGTGAAAGTTTCACACTCAATTAGGTTGTAACCTTGACTTTCAACATGGATATGATTGCCTTAGAAGTTTTAGTTCATATGTTTTATGCATTGCAACAATTATATTTTCTATTACATGAAACAAATACATTATATTCTTTATAACAGTGATCCTTCATACAAGTGTTCTTTCAATTAGATATTTGAGGAACAAACATAATACACATATTACACACAAAACAATTCGTAACATTACAAAAACAAAAATACATCCCACATATGTATTTCTTATGAGATCCAACAAATTCCAAACTAGGATAATATTATTGAGAGAATATCTCAACAACCCAATCCAACCAACAAACCCAATCTACTAATATTCTATTGTAAGTGTTAATTCTAAGTTCCTCCCTTAACACTTATATTACAAAATTAACATTACAAAGATCAATACATGAATCACAAATTAAAACAAAGCTATTTGTTTGATAGTCTCGTATGGTCCTGATCAACACTTATACCCACTCAGGAATATCTCGGACTGTGCTCTTTCTTCACCACAAAACTTTGAGCTTACCACTTGACCCATTTAAGACACAATTGTCTCTGACCATCATTGACGTAGTTGTAGGATCAATAATATTGACATACTCGGCTCATAGGAACTTCCACAAGAAATTTTGTCAAGTAACTGAACCACTCTATGGACATACCACCATCTGTTAGATATTTCTCTTTCAGTTATCCGTTACTTTCTAGGAAGACAATCTGGATAGTAAATGTGTTTAGAAGTTGATCATACAACTTGACTTGTATAACACACAAGGATCTCATACTATAACCAATAGCCATTGTTCAAGGGTTTTTGAGCGATAGGAACAACAAAACGTAATAGTATGTAAAAAAAATCAAATTAGTGATGTGTTCAAGGGGTTTTCAAGCAGCAACTTGAACCACTAATTTGAATTACACAATATTGTTCAATAATTGGTTTTTCACTTTTCATTTTACAATCCAATTTAAAAATCTAGTCAACAATATAATTAGTCACAATGGTAATTGATTTCCTGACTCCTCTTATGAATAACCTTGTCACACTGGTTCCATTCAAGCAGTAAAAGTAATTTTTTTGTAGAATGGACAAATTTCGGAGTTACCATGTAACTGTTTCCGGTGTTGGACTAGATCTAGAAGAAATAGAGAACATGTTAACACGATCTTAAATCCCTAGATCAAATGTTGCAAGAGCATTTGTATTGAAGCATGTGTTTCCAATCCAATAAGCTTGGTTCGAGGAATTGACCTTCTTCCTAATCTGGTAGAGTTGTACAAAATTTTGATCTAGCCACACTGGAAGAGGAAGCGACCTACGTGCAGACGTGGCTCAACATGTTCCAAACCAATCTAGGCACTTGTTTGGGTGGAGTTTATAACATGTCGCCAACTGAAAAAAGGTGAAGGCTGAAATATAGAGCACCTTAAACAACTTGACATAAATTGCAAGTAATCCCTTGCAATTGTTCTTAGAGAATTTCCATTGTGCTCGATGCATTCAAGATCCCTAGAATTCCTATGCCGCATAGTAAGTCTACAATCTATAGAATATGGTAGCCTCCAATCTCTGTAAATTACTAAATAATCCATTGATTTCACAAGCACCCACATTATGAAACTTTGTGGGTATTCCGAGCTCCCCATCGGAGGCCTCCAACATACATCTATGTTAATCGTTATGGTTACTTGCATCATGGCAACAATAAGATCGCATGTCTTGGGATTTGAAAGCCAAGAGGTGCTACTTGTCATGTAGAAGTTCAAATCGCTTTAAACACAAAAATTAGTCATTTGATCCACAACCATGTCAACACTTGGTCTCTTTCTTGGCCTGCCATTAGTCTCATGAACTTAGATTCCCAACATATTGCAGAAAAATAAACTCAATAGGAAAAATCTAAAATATGTGTGAACTGTTATTATCTAAACTTCGCTAATATGATACAAAGGCCTCTTAGCTCAAAAACATTATTGCACAACCCACAAATCTATGTAACCAAACACACAGGCACACTGAAAAATAAACTCATAGAAAAATATACTTAGACACCTACATATTTACAAGAAATCAACTATCACAACTCTCACATCTCCATATTTGAGGAGAAAACATAGTACATAGATTACACACAAACAATTCGTATATTACAATTCAAAAACCAAAAAAATCCCACATATATAGTGCTTATGAGATCCAACAAACTCAAAACTAGGAGATTATTATTGAGAGAATATCTCAACAACCCAATCCAACCAACAAACTCAATCTACCAATATATTATTGTAAGCATTAATTCTAAGTCTTTCTAGATAGTAGAACAATTACATTATATGCTTTATAGCAGTGATCCTTTATACAAGTGTTCTTTCTAGATAGTAGAGAGGGTTGCAAATCATGGATGGTAAAGAAAGTTGCTTTTTCTTTCCTATCATTTATGTAAAACAAGACATAAATGGTTACTAAATATAAGTCTCAAAAGATCTTTTCCAATTAATCAATAAGTTGGCTTTTTCTTTCTTTTGATAAGCAAGCTTGGGATAACACCGTAGGTGAGCCCCAACTTCCTTTTCTTCTTTCTTGTGAAAGCAACACAGTAAGTGTGATTAGTTGTCTGAGCGATAGTGAGTCAGTAACACCCAAACAATACCTTTGGAAAACACTGAGACATAGGCATGAATATACTATGTAGGCTCACACATAAATATGTATTGATCAAGGATGAAATTTTCTTGTCAAATACAGTTAAAAAATTTGCAAAACCATCAAAATTTTTCTTTAAAGTTATGAAAATGTAGTAGGAAGTGTGAAAAAGGTCAAATCCTAAGAATAAGTCTATTTTGAAATTCCAACCGTGATACCCACCACCACAAAAAATTATATTCATTCTTTAAATCATTAAAATAAATAACCATAAATTTAGAAAAAAATTACAATTCTCTTTATTTAAGAATTATTTTCAAATAAAAGTAATAAAATCTAATAATATAATCCCAAAAATATAATAAAAATAAAATAATTAAAACATATTTATAATTCAAATATCAAATTTTCATTTATAAATAGAGTAGTTCCTCATTTCCTACTTCCCATGTGAAGTGATAAATCAACAAAAATTCCAACATAGCTTTTGCTATTTCTTATTTGCAAAATTCCATAAATCGAAGGCAACTACCGATATTAATAGGTATGTTTACTTAACTACTATTATAATGCGTATTGACAATATTTTAGGGATTACTCGATTGAATGGCGCGATAGAGAGATTACACTATATCTGTTATATGTTTTGTTTGTGCAACTTCTAAACCATTTCATATTAGGCCAACGTTGTCAATATATTTAATGATGTGATTTTTAACATATTTGGGTAAAGAGCGCTTTACAATTTAGTAGGGCAGATTTCATGTTAAACGTAAACCTAAATATAAATTTGTAAGGTTTAATATTTATATTTTTAATTTAATTTCAGTTTTATTTAAAATTCAATTTTATTATTATATATAATCACATATAAATTTAAATATGAAGAGGTTTAGAACATTCAAAAGAGATATAGAAAATAATTAAAATTATAAATAAATTAGAGATTATGAACTTTCTTTTTTTTTATACTTATTCTAGAGGTATGATAAATAAATAAAAATATAAATAAACTAGAGATATGGTAAATAAAGAAAACTTCTTTTGCAAAAGAATGGAGGCGTCCGCTAGGTTAGCAGGTGCATGGACGCAGCAGAAAGGAGCAGCTGGCTATTCCTGCAGTGTACACGACCCCATCATCACATGTGCTGCCATTTACCATTTTACCATGGGATGTTTATGGGGTTTTTACACTGTTTTTTTACATGAACGCCCGTTCTCGCTCTACGACCCTGCTGGTTGACCTCTAGCTGCCTTCGCTGGTTTCTGTCGACTTGCTGCTCCTCCCTCTGGCGGTTACCAAGACATCTGACATTTACTTTACCCAGACAGTGATGGACCTAGAGATGGTAGACTATTTGGAGGACGAGATAGCGGAAGGCACTATCTGGATGACCTCGAGACCTGCTAAGTTGGGGTCTATCTCTTTTGGCGACAACTTGCATGAGACCACCTCAGGACTCCCCATGCTCTCTGGACCACCGGACCATCAGATTATTCTGTTGGATGACCCTCCAACCTGGCCATCTCTCTCCACTCCCTCGGCGTCCCCGACGTCCCTAGGGTTTGCTACGAGTTGCCTTAACCCTAACCTTCCATCCCCTGCCCCTGGTCATTTTTCACATCCCGAGTTTTCCGCTATCGCTCCCTCTCCTCGTGCTCCTCTGTCATCCTCGACTCCCCTGAACCCGCCGTGTTCACCCCCCCTCCCCTTAGGCAATTTTACTAGCATCCCCCCTCTAGCGGAAAGCATCCCCACAGCTTCATCCCCCTCGGTGAATTCCCCCATCTAGGAGCGTTCTACAAACAGCCATGGAAATGCTGCAACTGAGGACAGGACAACCAAGAAGACGCGGTGTTTCTGAACAAAGGAGGTGGACACTTCACTCAAATTGGAGGAAGACATTCGACTGGGAGAGACCATGGATTTTGCTGATAGGGTACTGGTTAGCAGAATAAGGGGCCGGAGCTATACATCGGCCCATTTGAAATCTTGGGTTTCGAAGGTCTGGGGGAACCACCTGGCTGGTCTGCCCTCTGTGCAAACGTTCTTAAAGGGGTGGTTTTCTCTTCGGTTCTCCAAGCCTGACCTCACGAATTGGGTACTTTCATTGTATTGGCATTTTGAGCATGCCCCGGTCCTTCTGAAACGCTGGTCCCCTCTTTTCGACCCAGACATGGAGCAGCTTGGAGTCAGGCCGATCTGGGTAAGATTACCTGGTCTCCCATTACATTTTTGGTCGGAGGACATATTCAGGTGAATAGGGAATTCCATCGGCTCATATATGGAATCAGACAAGTCATATATGTCTACTGGTAAGATGGCCTTCGCCAGGATCTTGGTTCACATGGATACTCGGGGAGGATTGCAAGAATACATAACGATTCAATGGAGGCCCTTCACTCGGAAGCAGCCTCTGGACTATGAGGGCATTCCATAGAGATGTCAACGTTGTCACAAAGTGGAGCACGTGTACAAAGATTTCCCTTTGGTCAACAAGTGAGTATAACATCCAGTGGAAAACATTTGGGAAGTTCATTCCCCACAGGAGGAACCTCAATCTGCTATAGAAAGGGAAGATCCGAGCCCTCCAGATCTGACTGAAGTGGACAAGATACATGAGAAAGACGAAAGGAAGAAGCGTGGGAAGGTTCCTCTCCGGCCACCCTCTCTACCTCTAACTAGAGCACGGGCAGATGTAGGGGACGCTCACACCACGGGTATGTCTTCTCTCCCCCTCTCCTCTGATAATTCTTCCTTTGTTTCTTGTGTTACGCCTTCTCAATCTAGGTAGTTTTGTTCGGTAAATTCCCCGGGTACTCCCTTGTGCGCCCCACTTCCACCCCCCCCTCTCGGCCTTTTCATCTGACCCCTATGGTCTAGCATTGCACCATAACGCTTCCCCCCCTGCTTTCTCCTTCCCTCAGCCTTCTCTCTTGGAGGCCTCCCATTCCCCTCCCCTCGACTCAAATAACCTCGAACCCCGTTACCCCCTTCGCTCCTGAATGCACTCTCAAGGCTTAGACACCATAGGCTTTGAGGTCATGGCTTCCCCCCGCCCTCCCAAATCCAGAGGGTGACCCTCCCACCTCTCCAAAGCCAAGCATCAGGTTAGGGAGGAGGTTGCCTCCGCAAGCAGAAGACCTTAAACTGGGCTCTTAGAGTAGAGCATGCCACTCCCCCCCCTCCATGAAGCTTCTCTCTTTTAATTGTCATTGGGTGGCTAGCCCGGACAAAAAAATAGCCCTAAAGTGCTTATTTGCCTCTGAGCAGGTCGACATTATCTTCCTCCAAGAAACCCTTGGCTTTGCTTCCGCTGTATCCTCTCTTCTTGATTCATAGCTCCCAGGCTGGTCATTTCACTCTCTCGATGCTTCGGGTAGATCTGGGGGTTTAACCCTTGGCATTTGTAATAGAACCATTAAAACTTTGAATTTTTGGGGTGACCGGGACTTTCTGGGCACAAACATATACTCTCCAACCCTAGAATCAGATTTCAAGATTCTCAATGTGCATGGTCCTTGCCAGGACATAATGGTTTTCTGGAGACCTCTTTTCAACTTGTCCCTCCTGCACCAAGATAATTATCATAGGGGGAGAACTCAATTTCTCTCTGGGATACTCTAAATCTTGGGGCAATCATGCTCAGGTGGAAACTATGACGGGTTTCTTTGAGAACCTCTTGGAATCCCATAATTTTATTGATGTCCCTTCAGCAAAAAAGCAACCTACTTGGAGGAACAACAGAGTGGTGGAAGCAAGTTTGGCCAGAAGACTTGATCGCTTCCTCACTAAAGAAGCCCTGATCAATGGAGGTCTCTGCATTAGACAATGGGTGAGCTCGGGTGGGCTGTCAGACCACCGACCTATATACCTGGAGCTGCAGGATATCATAAGCAAGCCAAAGGCCCCTTTCAAGTTCAATTCTACCTGCCTGCAAGATTTGGAATACATCAAGCTCATGACAGATTTCTGGAAGGCACACCCTCCAGGTATATCATGGGACATAACTCAGAATTTCCTCCACAACATGAAGGAGCTGAAGTGCTCATCCAAGACTTGGGCTCAGAGGAAAAAGGAGGCAGACGAATTAACCCTCAAGGAGGCGGAGAAGGCCATTTTTTCGTTTGAGGAGGACTCAAGAGGAGTTGTGAGGGCCCAAGAACAAAAATATAAATATTCTGGTTCACTACAAAAGAGAACCCAAGTTCTGCGGAATAGAGAAGTGAATTAGTAGGTCCGAAGCAGGGCTATCTGGCTAAAAGAGGGGGATGAGAATACTAAATTCTTCCACAAACATGTGAATGGTAGGAAGGCCATAAACACTATCTGGGAGCTCAAGGATTCAGAGGGGAGGTCGGTTCAATCCTTTAGAGAGTTGGCTGGCCTAGCATGCTCACATTTTCAAGACATTTATAAGTTTCCTCCCTATGCCTCCCTTGCCGAAGTGATGAGGACCATGTAACTTTTCCCTGGGTTTGTTGAGCAGGAGATGGAACAAGAGCTAGAGGGAGAAGTATCTATGAGAAAGATGGAAAATACTTTAAAAATTCTAAAGAAAGAAAAGAGTCCGGGGCCAGATGGTTGGATTGTAGAATTCTATGTGGCCTTTTTTGAGGTGTTGGGGCCGTACCTCTTGCAAATCATCGAGGATAGCAGAAAGAGAGGGAGGATTCCGGGAAGTCTCAAAGAAACTTTCATCGCCCTTATCCCTAAATCTGACAAGCCTCGCTCCTTTGATGGCTTCAGACCCATTTCTCTATGTAATTGCATTTACAAAATAATTGCCAAAATCATAGCCAACCGCTTAAAGCCAGTCCTTTCCCTCCACATCTCCCAAGAGAAATTTGCCTTCCTGCACAATAGACAAATTCATGAGGCTATAGGTACGGGTTAGGAACTCCTCCATTCTCTCCAGTATCGGAAAATGAAAGGTATGATCCTGAAGATTGACCTTTCAAAAGCTTTTGACAGTGTCAATTGGCTCTACCTTCGTCTGCTTCTCACTCACATTGGCTTTCCCTTTACTCTTATCAAATCGATCATGAGCTGCATAACTGATGTTCCCTACAGTGTACTAATAAACGGCTCAGCCTCCCCTCTCTTTCATGCAAAAAGGGGACTCAGACAAGGATGCCCCCTGTCCCCTCTTTTGTTTCTCCTGGTTATGGAGGGCCTTAGCAGATTTATTCATGAAGAACATAGAAATGAGTGTCTTAAGGGCATCAAAGTTACTGATTTTGTATTCTTGACTCATTTGTTTTTCATGGATGATGTCCTCATCTTTCTCAATGGTAGTCTGGGAGACCTCACAACTCTCCACCAAGTCATAGGTGTTTTTCAAAAGGCCACCGGAATGGTATTAAACGAATCAAAATCCACTTTGTCCGCTCTCAGATGTGCCCAAAACGAACTATAGTTCGCACTCAGGAGATTCCCCTTTGTCACCTACCCTTTCGAAGAAGGTCTGAGATACCTCGGGTACCATTTGAAGCCATTTGGCTACAAAATTGTGGACTGGATATAGCTTATCACAAAGGTGGAAAAGCGTCTGAACATTTGGTACCATAAATGCCTCTCTAGAGCTGCCAGATTAACACTGATCAAAGCGGTATTAGAAGCAACCGCTGTCTACTGGATGACCCTAGCTTGGATTCCTAAAGGCATATTGGATAGGCTACATAAAATATGTTGCAGATTTTTGTGGAAGGCGAATAAGATAGGCAAAATCTTTGCTTGGACAAGATGGGAGACACTGGCGTTGCCTAAACATTGGGGGGGTTGAGGGATAAAAAGCTTGGACTCTTTCTCAAAATCTCTAGCGGCAAAATTGGGTTGGTAGCTCCTCAACAGCGACAACCTTTGGATGAAGGTTGTCACTTCAAAATATATTACCCCCTCAAACCCTCTGGATTGGATTCATCAAGATCATCAAACTAATGGGAACATCTCCAACATTTGGAAAGCAATAATAAAAGCAAGGGACCTAAAAAGAAATGGTTTGACTTGGAGAATTCGATCAGGATCCGTAGTGCACCTTGGAGAGGACCCATGGGTGGGCTGTGGCAATGCTCACAAACTCCCCGAGGAACTGAGACTCCATCTAGCAGATTAGGGGATATCACATTTTAGTCACATTGTAGACAATAAGCATTCCTCTTTAGCACAACAGGCCTGGAAATCAGGAGCAGCCCTTAACATTCCCCTACAGTGGCAGCAAGAATGGAGGCTTTTTATTACAACATTAATGAAGGCCCACATCAGGATAACTGAAGGGGAATATGAGCTCATATGGGCTTTTGCAAAAAATAGTAACTATGCGCCCAAGATAAGATCTCTGGTTCTAATGGAACCCCTCAAGCCACCAGACTCTGAGACAAGATGGAACCTTATTTGGAAACTCAAAGTTGCCCCCAGAACAAAGCTACTTCTATGGTCCATCTTGAATAACAAGGTTCCAACAGGGGCAAATATCATGAAACGATCTTTCGCTGGACCGTTCTGGTGCCACCTCTGCAAAAGCAACAATGAGGACACAAAACACCTCTTCCTGGGTTGTCGAATGGCGCAAGAAATTTGGAATGGTATCTTGAAATCACTCTCCATTCAGATCAGATGGCATGGGGTAGTAGTCAAGGAGGCATGGAATACATGGTGGAAGGATACCTCTGGGAAGGAAAGGAACCTACCCCTGATAATCAGCTGGGAATTATGGATAGCAAAGAATCATATTATTTTTTTGCAAAAGTCTCCTCACTGGCCCTCTATTCATAACAAAATCATAGCAGACTACAACTTGATTCCCGAAGAGCCCAAAAACCAGACAAGGAATGTTGAGACAGAGGTCATCGACAAATCCATATCTTGGGCCTACTTTGATGGTTCAGCTTAGGAGGTGGGTTGTGGCAGGGGAGCGATCCTGCATTTATCTGAAACCCATTCCTACAAAATCCAAATGGGTTTAGGCAGGGGAACCAACAATTATGCCGAGCTTGTTACTGCAAAAAAACATTATTCTTTTTGCTTTACAAAAACATTGCACAAACCTGCAACTTTTTGGTGACTCAAAACTGGTTATAAACTGGATCAACGAAAAATATTCATGCTCTGCTTACACATTGAGGCATACGCTGGATGAGATACATAGACCTGTCTCGTATTTTGACTCATTCATTTGTCATCACATTACAGGGAGCGGAACACCATTGCTGACTTCCTATCCAAAGAAGCAGCAATCAAAGACGACGACTCTTGGATGATCTGCGAAGATTTGGATGGGGTCGTGTATCAAAACTACCACAGGCATTTTGTAGACCTTGAAGCACCATGACAACATCACTGGAAAGGAACAATTTTTATTCAGTTTTGATGATAATATTTTTTGACTTATTGTAAATAGCTATCGGTACTTATCATATCCCCTCTGAGAAGAGGCCAGATAGTTTAAATTATATTTTGACATTTTCATGTACTCCCTGCGTGGAGGAATGCACAATTTTCATCTTTTTTTGGATAGGCAGTGCCTTATCAAAGTAATGCCTATGCATATACATAATGTAATTTTCATCTTTTTAATGGGAATTATGACTTTTTCCACGGGAAAAAAAAATAAAACTTCTTTTTATATTTACTCTATAAACCTATTTATATTTACAAAAGCTCAAAAAAGAGGTTTTATTTAGGTGAAGCCTATGGGCCAAATACCATGAGACAAACTATTATTAATACCATGGGCCAAATACCATATGGTAAATAAATAACTAGCATATTCACCAAATGTTGTAAAGGAAATTCCGTAAGGCATAAATTGAGGAACAATCATGACATGGGAATGGGAAAATCTAAATGAAATACAGAGATGTAGCAGAAATGAAATTCTAACGCTGTATAAACAGAAGTTGATTTAGGGTGCCTCACACTATTTTTTATTAATTATTGAATTAATATTGCATATAAATCTCATAAAATTCAACCAACTTATAATTCAGGGCTCTGATATCTAATTTTGAATTTGGGTCATTCTATATGTCGAAATCTGGATAAAATGATTATCAAAGTAAACTAATGACCTTGACTGTGGAGGATCTGATTCATAATCCAATCCGTCCTCTGCCCGTAAGGGGCTTTTCCTTCATGGTATCATCTCTGCGTCAACTGTCATAAAGAAGAAGGGAATTGGGAGATGATGAGATTGAACTACAACATCAGAAGGATAAGTTAGAGACCATTTATGTGTCTCAGACATGCTTGACATGGGAGGCATTGCATTGGCAATTTCATAAAATTCAACAACTGGTAGCCTCCAATTCAGAACCTTCTCCATGCTATGATAGTTTAGCAGAGCAATTTCAATACTTTCAAGTTCTGTTGCAGGGATTTATAGAGAATGAGCCCTATGATCAAGGACTCAAAATCCAAGTCTATGCTAGATGTCGGTACCAATTGCCTAAGCTGCTTCAAGTTCCTGTTGTCAAGGGAGTTCTTGCTGTCAAGGGTAGTTAGCATCAATCAAATATTTTATCCTATTATATTCTCAATACTTTGGGCACCCATATTCTTTCTTGCTATACCAGATCAAATCCTAATGTCTAATATATGTCTAGGACAAAAAAATTCTAAAAAGGTTAAAAACTTAAACATTGTTAAATTCAATCTCTAAGAATGCTCTCTAGAACTGTAGGATGCCATTGATACATGTAAAATAATGAAAAGTTTATGATTCAAAATAGAACCCAAAGAAAGTCCTTCAGAATTGAAAGAAACAATGGAATAGTATGATGAGTCACCAAACGTAATTGTTTCCCTCTATGAACCGAACAATCATAAAATACTTTTAAGATTATATGCCTAAGCCTGTCCCACTCAAATACAATATTTCACCCAGTCCTATTCAAATCAAATTGAAGTTTGATCAGGACACATTTACCAGTTCTTAACAGGAAATCTTTCCTATCAGCTCACTACTTACTATAGGAATATCACTTACAATTTGAAGCTTGATAGTCTTTCCATCCTGCTCCACTATTCGAATTTTCTGAAGAAAACAGGAATTCATGAATGATACTTCATTCATTCCCACTCCACACTTAAAACGTTACCTTTAAGTCGATACCCTACCAAATAAAGAATTTTTAAAACTAGAACTAACCACCTTGTATTGAATATTGCGACCAGAGTTTTAAAACAAAAAAATTCAAAATATTTGATACAACAGACAAGCCATCAAGATCACTTACAAAATCAACTCCTATCATACTGATGTAGCTCTCCAGATATGAATTATCCTACAAGACAAAAAGAAAATTAATTATCATTTCCATATCAAGAGATATACCACTTATCCTTAAAGAAGTGATCTTTAAGTAAATAGCTTCTGCCAGGAAAGTAAAAATTTAATGACCAGCTGGAAGAAGGCCCCCACATCGAGTAAAAAAAATATAAGACAGTGTAATAAAACAATATAATGGACAATCATACAGTAGAGCTCATAAAACCAAATTCATTGTATTTGAAAAGAAAAAGACTAAAACATATTTCAGTCCTAATAAATAAGAAGTAGTAACTTTATAAACACACAATTGGCTAAACCCAGAGCATTTACATTATACCCAAAACTTTTCTCACATGCAAATAATATTTCAGAACTATATTCAAAGCTTGGATAATAAAATTAAACCTCACCGTAAATCGCAGGAGGAGACATGGTTTGCCAACTCCAGAATCTTCAATCAAGAGAAGCTTGAACAAATAATCACTGGAGAAGAAGATTATGTCAGCATTTGTCCAGACAAATAATATAAACAAAGTAAAGATTATAAACTTATATAACTCAATAATCTCACCATCGAAAACGGCAAAAACAAATTAATTGAATAGTATTCAACTGTAAAAAGTGTAGCCTACACTTATTGTTCTCTTGTCCACAATCTGTATAGGCTACCACAAAGACGAATCCATTTTGGCCCACGAGAATCTCTCTCAGGCTAGGATATTTTGACTCTGGAACTTGCATGACCCTACATTAATACTATGTTCCTCTCTAAATCGTTGCCTTTGGGTTCTCCATTTATTGAAACAACCCTTTTATCAAATGGTATGAATGCTAAAAAAGAAAGAAGAGCAGAAGAAGTTGCTATGGCCTGGATCAACAGGCTGTCTGGCGACAAGTCTGGCAACACTAACTGGTCTGTCTTGTAGGCTTTGGGGTTCCTCAAAACCCTTGTCTCTTCAGAGAGCATGATCAGTTCCAGGCACTCAAACAAACTTGCTTCATGGTTGAGCAATTGTAATTCCTTCATAATTACAAAAAGGGCAATTTTCTATCCCTATAAATAAAATATCCAAACTTTCCACTAGGAGAAAACTAAGAAGGGTAGCGAAGCTCTGTTGTTGTCTTGTGTCTCTGGGCCAAACCAGGCCATATTCTGCACAATCATGGAGGTTTACAAATTAGAAGGATTGACAAAAATGCTTTTGGCTTAGTCATTATTATGAGGAGTCCCTAGTCAAGAGCAACATTCGATTAGGAATCTTCTTGGCTACACATTTTTTTGCATATTAACAAATTTTGATGGCTAGTGTATTGTTGATACCATTTGAAGGAAACAAAATTTATCATCATGATTTTCCCTTACAAGTTCAATATTTTAACCTATAGAACTATAACAAAAAATGGTAAATTTATTCGCTCGGATCACTTCTTGAAACTCATAGGCACATACATGTCAAAGATGCGTCCATCTTACCTAAAGAGAGAAACTTGTACTAGATTGGATGTCCACCACATATATGGTGGTTGTACTAGATATTTGCGCAACAGACCTACCCAGCCATAACCTAAAACCTGCATGAGTACTCTACCATCACTGTCATCAATTGACACAAAATTAAGTCCGAAAACACTTGAAAACAAAAGAAGAAAGTATGATTAAAGAAAGTTGGTTGAAATAATTGGGTTGGTTATAACTACCTTACATGAGCTATGCACAGATAAGACCTTTCATGACCTGAGGATATGGTCAAGAAACGCTTTTATATATAGCTGTACCCACCTAACTTCTTAGAAATTAGGTCCTAGAAGATCAACTCTGGGCTAGTTAGAAGGATTGGATGTGAAAGGCCTTACTTTACTAAGAAGGGCTTAGATAATTTGTTCAATGGTCTTTCTTGAGCTCAGATAAAGACTTGTGTGTAGCTATTTGAGCTCATGCAAAGTACAATTTTAGGTTCTATTGTTTTGAAAAGAAGTAGTACTCCAATCTTGCAAATAATGAGGTCATATTCAAAGGGTCTTTCACACTGAAGGAAAAACTGTGCCCAAATAATTGACTGCAGATGATATCCACATTTTTTCTTTGTGCAAGTGAAATTCAAATCATTCCAGGAAAAACCCATGGGACTTGGTTGGTCACTGACACCACTGAGCACAAGATCTGAGAATAAATAGGGAATGAACATCATACCTGTGTTGTGATAAAATGATCAATGCTGCAACAAAGCTGATATTTTTCTTATAGAAAGCTTTGATGACATTGATGGCCCCAATAGAGAAGGCATCTCCACCGCCAAAAGACACACCAGTGTTGGCGAAGACTGTTATGAGAACGTGCTCTTTCATATTGAAAGGACCAGGGTTCAGAGAAGGAGCCCTATGATCAGGGACTCAGAAGCCAATTCTATGCCAGATGCCGATACCAATTGCCTAAGTTGCTTCAAGTTCCTACTGTCAAGGGTAATTAACATCAATCAAATATTTTATCATATTATATTCTCAATACTTTGGGCTTGTGCCCATATTCTTTCTTTCTATATCAGATCAAATCCTAATGTCTAATATATGTCATATCAAATCCTAAGAGTAGAAGAAGTTGTTATGGCTTGGATCAGCAGGCTGTCCAGCGACAAGTATGGAAACACTGACTGTTCTGTATTGCAGGCTTTAGGGTTCCTCAAAGCCCTTGCCTCTTTAGAAAGCATGATTAGTTCCAAGCACTCAAACACACTTGCTTCATGGTTGAGCAATTGTAATTCCTTCATAATTATAAAAAGGGAATTTTTCTATCCCTATAAATAAAATTTCCAAACATTCCACCAGGAGAAAACTGAGAAGGGTAGCGAAGCTCTGCTGTTGTCTTGTGTCTCTGGGCCAAACCAAGCAATATTCTACACAATCATGGAGGTTTACAAAGTAGAAGGATTGACGAAAATTCTTTTGGCTTAGTCATTTTTATGAGGAGTCCTTAGTCAAGAGCAATATTTGACTAGGAATCTTCTTGGCTACATATTTTTTTTGCATATTAACAAATTTCGATGGCTAGTGTATTGTTGATACCATTTGAAGGAAACAAATTTATCATCATGCTTTTCCCTTACAAGTTCAATATTTAACCTACATAACTATAACAAAAATGATAAATTTATTCGATCTGATCACTTCTTGAAACTCAAAGGCACATATATGTCAAAGATGTGTCCATCTTACCTAAAGAGAGAAACTCGTACTAGATTGGATGTCCACCACATATATGTTGGTTGTACTAGATATTTGCGCACCAGACCTACCCAACCATAACCTAAAACCTGCATGAATACTCTACCATCACTGTCATCAATTGACCCAAACTTAAGTCTGAAAACACTTGAAAACAAAAGAAAAAAGTATGATTAAAGTTTGTTGGTTGACATAATTGGGTTGATTATAACTACCTTAGATGAGCTACACACAAATAAGACCTTTCATGACCTAAGGATATGGTAAAGAAATTCTTTTCTATATAGTTATACCCACCTAACAGCTCAAAAATTAGGTTCTGGAAGATCAACTCCAGGCTAGTTAGAAGGATTGGACATGAAAGGTCTTACTTTAGTGAGAAGGGTTTAGATAAGTTGTTCAAAGGTCTTTCTTGAGCTCACATAAAGACTTAGGGGTAGTTACTTGAGATCATGTAAAGTATAGTTTTAGGTTCTACTATATTGAAAAAAATCAGTACTCTAGTCTTGCAAATAATGAGGTCATATTCAAAGGATCTTTTCACACAGAAGGAAAAATTGTGCCCAAATAATTGACTGCAGATGATATCCACATTTTGTTTTTGTGCAAGTGAAATTCAAATGATTCTAGGCAAAACCCACAAGACTTGGTTGGTCACTGACACCACTGAGCACAAACTCTGAGAATAAACAGGGAATGAAAAGCATACCTGTGTTGTGATTACTATGATCAATGCTGCAACAAAGCTGATATTTTTCTTATAGAAAGCTTTGATGACATTGATGGCCCCAACAGAGAAGGCATATCCACCACCAAAAGACACACCAATGTTGGCGAATACTGTTATGAGAATGTGCTCTTTCATATTGAAAGGACCAGGGTTCAGAGAACAAGCCCTATGATCAGGGACTCAGAAGCCAAGTCTATGCAAGATGCTGGTACCAATTGCCTACGTTGCTTCAAGTTCCTGGTGTTAAGGGATTTCCTGCTGAAAAAAAGGCTAAAACATATTTTAGTCCTAATAAACAAGAAAACCCAAAGAATTTGCATTCTGCCCAAAACTTTTCTCACATGCAAATAATATTTCAGAACTATATTCAAAGCTTGGATAATAAAATTAAACCTCACTGCAAATCACAGGAGGAGACATGATTTGCCAACTCTAGAATATCCAATCAAGAGAAGCTTGAACAAAAAATCACTAGAGAAGAAGATTATGTCAGCACTTGTCCAGACAAATAATATAAACAAATTAAAGATTATAAACTTATATAACTCAACAATCTCACCATTGACAATGGCAGAGACAAATTAATTGAATAATATTCAACTGTAAAAATTGCAGCCCACACTTACAGTTCCCTTGTCCACAATCTGTACAGGTTACATTGGAGACGAATCCATTTTGGCCCACAGGAATCTCTCTCGAGCTAGGAAAGTTTTATTTTGGAAATTGCATGACCCTACATTAATACTCTGTTCCTCTTTGAATCGTTTCCTTTTGGTTCTCCATTTACTGAAACAACCCTTTTATCAAATGGTCTAAATGCTCAAAAAGAAATAAGAGTAGAAGAAGCTGCGATGGGTTGGATCAATAGGCTGTTTGATGACAAGTCTGGTAACACTAACTAGTTTGTCTTGCAGGCTTTGGATTCCTCAAAACCCTTGTCTTTTCAGAGAGCATGATCGGTTCTAGGCACTCAAACATCTATTGTTGTCTTGTGTCTCTGGGCCAAACCAGGGCATATTCTACACAGTCATGGAGGTTTACAAATTAGAAATATCGAAGCTCATTGGGTGGCCACCTTGGATCCTTTTCTTCATATAGAACCAACCAGTTCATCTTGCATTGGATGAAATTTGAAGCCTGAAAGATCCATTAAAAACTCTCCCTGCACAGTCCCGACCGGGGATAAAATCTCATCAAGCTCATAGAGTGGGATGCCCAAAGATAAGGCCTGCTCAGCAAGATTTAACGCAGTTTTCTCAGCAATATTTAATAACAAGTTTTGAAGCAGTAGGAAAAACTGTGCAGAAATAACATAAGAAACTAACCTAAACTAATTATTATATCCAACGATCTGGAACTTTTCAATCGTCTAACATCTGATCGAATGGTTCAAACAAGTACACGTGGCAATTAGGGGAGTTGATTTCATAGGGGAACGCCTTACGCCATAAATATATAAGAGGTATGGTAAATAAATAAAAATATATCAAATAGGATTAGAAACCAACATTACATACCAAGCCTATGGGCCAAATAGCATGGACCACATTATTATTAATACCATGCAAATATTTTTTATTAACCCTA
>APFE030630283.1:0-13685 GCA_000404065.3 Pinus taeda | reverse complement strand
GTTGGACTTCATGTTTAATAACATTTTTCACCTCTCTGAACACCACATCTTGACTGTACACAACCTTCCTTGTTACTAGGTTCCAAAGCTTATAACCCTTTAAACCATCCTTATACCTAATAAAGATGCACTTTTCAGATTTACTATCCATCTTGGTTCGTTTCTCCTTTGGAACATGTACATATGCATCACATCTAAATACTCTTAGATGTGAAAGAGAGGGTTTCTTACCAGTCCATACTTCTTGTGGAGTCTTATCCTCCAACGCTGATGAAGGTGACCTGTTGACCAAGTAACATGTAGTATGCACCGCCTCTGCCGAGAATTCTTTCCTAACCCGGCACCACTGAGCATGCTTCTTGCCCTTTCCATCAACATCTTGTTCATTCTTTCTGTGACTCCATTTTGCTGAGGTGTATATGGAGTAGTCTTCTGCCGTGCTATACCACACTTCTCACAAAATTCTTCAAATTCTTTGCTACAAAATTCTCCACTATTATATGTCCTCAAAACCTTTATCTTCTTCTATGTTTGATTTTCCACAAGAGACTTAAATTCTTTAAACCTGTCAAAGACTTCAGATTTCTTCTTAAGGAAATATATCCATGCATTCCTTGAGAAGTCATTTATAGATGATACATAGTACACAGACTTACCCAGTGATGGAACTTTCACAGGTCCAAACACATCACTGTGCACAAGCTCTAATATTTGTTTCATCCTCTTACAACCAGAGGGGAAACTCACCCAATTATGCTTCCCATATACAAAATTTTCATAGAAATCAAAATCCAGAGAGCTATTACTCATACCTTCTACCATACCTTTACCATGAAGTATTCGAAGGCCTTTCTCTCCAATATGTCCAAGCCTTTGATGCCGCAACATGGTCTTCCCTCCAGAGACCACTAGATTTTCTACTCCATTTTCATGAACCATAAAACTATTGCACCCATCAACAATAATGATACTGTGCAGCTTCTACAGAGTTCAAATCCGAACTCCCTGCATCAATACCAGTGCTCCTCGAACCATCTTGCATGTATCCTTCTCGAACACTGTCTTTACACCTGCATCATCCAACTTGCTTACAGAAATCAGATTTCTGGCCAACACGGGAATATGCAGAACACCCGAAAGGGTTCTAACCCTTCCACATTGCAACTTCAACTTTACTTTTCCGCGACCAATGATTCTAGCCTTCCTATCATCTCCTAAGAAGACATCACCACCATCGTATTTCTCATACTCGCAGAACCACTTTCTATGGGGGGTGAAGTGAAAGGATGCACTTGAGTCAATCAACCATGCCTCATGATCTACATGTGTACTTGAAGAAGCCAAGTACACATCCCCACCTTCATCTGAGGTGGCTTTCGCCTCTTCAGAAGGAGCATCATCAGATCCCTTTCCTTTATCAAGATATTTCGATTTACACTCCCTTCTGAAGTTCCCTTCCTTTCTGCATTTCCAGCACACCACCTTTGTAGGTTTTCCTGGAGATTTAGATCCCCCTCTAGATTTAGATCTCCCACTCGATGACTTATTTTTGTTTCTGTTCTGGGACTTTCCTCGTACAGACAAGGCATCACCATTTTGGTTGTCCATACTTTTCTGTCTCATCTCCTCCGTCAGCAAGGATGAGACTATTTCATCAAACTGCAAAGCAGTTACATTGCTACCTATTGCAATAACCAGACTATCCCACGAATCTGGTAGAGAACACAACAAACTAATGCACTTATCTTCATCTGAAATTTGAATATCAATAGATGATAACTGACTTACCACAGTATTAGACGGATTCATATGCTTTGTCACCGAGTCTCCATCTTTCATCCTCAGGAAATACAGCTTTTTCTGCAGGAACAATTTATTCACCAGAGACTTAGATTGGTACAAAAGTCCCTAACTCGTCCCACAAAGCCTTCGCCATAGCTTCCCCTGATACATTCAACAATACTGAATTTGATACACATAATCATATTGTGCTCTTTTCCTTAATATCCAACTTCTTCCATTCACCCTCAGTCACTACAGTTGGCTTAGTACCCAGATCTACCGTGATCTACTGATCTTTATCCACCGATAGATCCTCCATATTGAGTTTCCACAACTCAAAACTCTTACCATTGAACTTCTCAATCTCTATCTTTCCACTGCTCGCCATCTTCTTTCACCACCAGAATCGATCTCGCAAATCTCCCACTAAATAAGGTCTACCACAGGCTTGAGCGAAAACCCTCAGCAACAAAGGCATCCCCTTGAAGCGAAAACATCTTTGATACAAAATGTAGGTTTTAACCCCATACAGAAATTACTTGCATATGAATTCTAAATCACAGGAAAAATAAAAATGTGAGATCATAACACATAAAACACATATACACATAGATTTTCCACTGGATCCCAAAACCGGGACTACCAACTTGATTTTTTTCATTATGTTCCTTTCAATGGTACAATACATATTTATACATGTCGAAGCATCAAATACCATGAACCGAAAACCATCGCGTCCAATACCATAGACCAAAAAACCATCGCATCCAATACCATGGATAGAAAACCATCGTGTCCAAAAAACATGTGCAAAAAACATGCACAAAACCATAGGTGGGTCCGGCCAACCTAACATAGTGTCCAAAACCAAAATTTTCCTGGGCGCTACCTCAGACCCCATAAAGTGGGGTTACGGGTACCCCTCAAACCCCTTGTTAACTATGTGGAAAGAATATAACAAAGCCCAACAGACAAGACACACTGGAAATGATTTAGGAGAATTCCTGATTTTAACCTATAGTCATCAATGCCATTGTTTAACTAGCAAAAAGTGCCAAAAGAGGTTGTGGCATGACTGTTCAAAGGGAACTCATGCTGGTCGATGCTACTATTAGAAAATTAACAGTGCTGATCAAGGGAATTGAAGAAAAAATATTTTTTTTCACAAACTAAAACCAGGCTTGTCACTCTAAATTCAAGAATAAAAGTAGTAGATTACTTGAAGTATAGACTACCAAAGAGAAAGAGTGAAATAAGAAAAGCTTTCACAAATCATGAAAAGAAAAATAATCCAAAGAGAGGGATGGATTCTAGTGTCGTCACCAATTTGTGGAGTAGGAAGGTTCTCTTCGCGAACAGAGAAAATCCCTCTAGCCGAGGGGAGACAGTCCAGCCACGAAGAAGACAATCTAATATAAGTTCCCTTAGATTGGGAATGGATAAGATCCTACCTCTTGTATCGCCAATCCTTGTTTGATGAAGTCCTTGTGCCTTTTCTCAATCGATCAACTCCGTAGTGTCAATCGAGCACCCGAAACAACAAGACAAGAAACTAAAGAACACATGATAGCATAAAAAATATTCAATATACTAAAGAGGCTAAGGAGTCTTAAGCTGCTAACTAACATATGCAATTGATATAGGAAAAAAAATATCAGTTGTTTTATTATGACAAAAAGGAAAGTACAACCTTTGCCTTAGCATTGCAGGTCTCCTTCGACATGTCTGGGTTCCAGCACCACTGTTATCATATCATTAGTCACCCTCAAAACAATGGGAGTTTAAGGCTTCTTCCTCTTTTCTTCCAACCAACTAAAATACAAGCTTATTCTCCCTTCAAAAACACAAACCAAAAGGCTAAGGCTGTCAACATGGCTATCAAGATTTGCAGATTATTCCAGCCCTTTCATTAGCTAGTAGAGGTTGGAAAGAGAGGAGTTTATATAGCTTTGATAGAGGGGAAATGGATCCTATTGTCATGAGAGAGATCTTCTCCCTTCTAGTTGTTACATCTTAATAGGGGAAAGGATCCCAGACAGCGTCTCTCGACTCTACCTTATTGAACCTTTTACTAGACTTCCATTC
The DNA here is from genome assembly GCA_000404065.3 of Pinus taeda. Classification (NCBI taxonomy): domain Eukaryota; kingdom Viridiplantae; phylum Streptophyta; class Pinopsida; order Pinales; family Pinaceae; genus Pinus; species Pinus taeda. Next base: position 9,818 of record APFE030630283.1, on the reverse strand, counting down.
ACAAAGCTTCTAGACCTTGAAGCTTCAACTCCATTTTTAAAAACTTGCCAAAAGAGGTTAGACATGCATCATGAATGGCTTGCCAGCACTGTTCAACGCTAGGCCCAATGTTAGACTCTACAAATCAGTGCATGGAAGAACTGAGTGTTAGCATCAATCTTGAAAACTAATTCTGAAGGAATATTCTTGGGAAATGATGTAAGAGGGAAATGTTATGCAGATGAAGGGTGATGTAAGGACATGTTCTGCATGGCAGGGATACAGATGAGTGTCACTATAGAGGTCCTTAAGGATCTAGGAACGGGGAGTACAAGGACAGTGACAAAATGTTGTGTAACAAATTCTCCACATCTTGCCACAAAATATCCACTTTACCTTTGAGACTGAAAGTGGCTATCTTTGCTTTCATGTTTTCTGAATAATCATGCAATCTGGAAAATTTCCTCATACCAAGCAACAATGCTTCCACATCTGGTGAGTTCTTCATCCCTCCATCAAAGGTAGGTGGATTTTCCTTGTTAAACTCATTTGGAAAGTATCCCCTATCACTTCTCATGTAGGGATGATGACAATGAAACTCATGATGTCTATCAGAAACATAATTGGAATAGTATTCGTGTCGATCACCTCTCCTATCATGAGTGCCCAACATCCTGCCATCTCTAATCATGTTATATTTGTCAGATATGTGTCTACTAGGAGACCTACTACAATATGCCCCATTAGTTTTCTCCTCATGTCCATGGTTGATCCGAAGTGGTCCCTATTGCTACAAATATGACAAACTATGAAGTATTATCACATTCACCTCTACTTGTTTCTCTTGTGCCTACATGACTTTGTCATTGTATGTTTTGCAACTCCTTATTTCTTCCCTCATGCATCTCAATGTGTTTCCCAATTCTAAAGAGTTCCCCACACCACACCGCCCATCTGATGCATAGGGATATTCTATGTAGTCTACCACCTTGCTAGCCATCTCATGTCTTTCCTGCAAGGCATACTATGTCAGCTAAACCAAATAACAATAGACCAACATACCTTAGCATAATTCAGGGAGGATACCTTGTCTCCAAGATCATCAAATCAACATGATAAATGTATAATATAATCATAACATCCTACAGAGATATATCAAATAAGTGTATAAACATGTAAAACGTATTCTAGTTAGTGTCCAGTCATCAATGCAAGGCCATATCAACAATTCATGCTATGAGCTCATTCATGACAACAACCATTAGTCCATTGCACACATTTCCACATGCAACTATCAAAATGCATAAGCAATGCCTAATCAAATACATATATGTATAAAGACATGTAGTTGAGCATAAACCATCAATTATGGTAACCAACATGCAAGACTCATACATGTAATCAAAATATTCAAGAATGCACCTGACATACAAGAATGTAGTCAAGCGACATGTAACAATATGCAACTAGCCATCTACTTCTAACAGTGCATCCCACAAAATCACATCAAGTTCCTCAAGACAAACTTACTACAATCATGATAAACATCAAACAGTGCAAAAAGCACATCGAATGCAAGTGTAAAGGGCACACATGCAATTGACATGCGTGCATGACCCAACACCTTCACCCAAGGAGAGTGCAACCACACTCTGATAAGAATCTATAACAAGCCCTCCTCCACTGTCCACCTAGGAAACCAACCAACCAAGGAAAACATGTGATGGGAGAGGTCACTATAAGGGATTCAATTTCCATAGAAATCTTAACGAAATGGAATAAATGAAACACATCAAACAAACCCATCCATATCCGCAAAAACACACGTAGGAGACATGCCAGTCACACCTAGGTCCCACTGATTTTTTAAGCCTTTTAACTCAAATTCAATCTCGTGATATAGGAAAGACAATCACCATCAACATATAGTTCCTCTCATAGGGCTATGTGCCAACGACTGTGGAATTTTCTTAACAAACATGTGCCAATGATCCTAAGATTTGAGCCACTTTTCTGGCTTAGAATCCCAGCCTCTACCCAGAACTTGCTACAACCTTTAGAATCCATCAAATATGTGATAATAACTATGATAAATAAAAAATAAACCTTAGGGCGAGGCCTGATCATCCTCAACCTAGACTGACATTCTATAAAACACTTTCCATTAATGAAACCTATAGTTCTAGGATACAATACAGAGCATAAATGACTAAACGAACTTCTGAAACATACCCAGAAGGATCACCTCCTTCTCCATTGAAGTATTATATCATCAATTAGGTCTTTCATTCATGCATTTAATAATTACAAGTAAATACATGAATTAACCACGACATGAACCTATCATGTAACAATGCTTATAACAAGTGTAAAACTCTGTAAATATCAGGGATATGTTAGCCATTAAATCCATATATAAATCGGTGCAAAAGTAAAAGAACTTAGCTTTTACTAGTCATAGGTAAATTCAACCAGGCTTGAGACTTCCACTTACGACCTGACCATAGACATGGTTGAACCAAATCTCTCTTTCAGCCAGTCACCCTCGTGCCATATTCCAAACATGAATGTGGGATCTCATAGAACACCCAATCTAGGAACTATGAAGGGAATCCAGAAGTTAAACCACCTCCACCCTCAGCAAACCATGATCACACCAAAACTAGTGTTTCAATCGCAATTGAACTAAAATTAGAATGCCATCAAGAATCCATCACTATCCTTTAGGAATTTTCTATCTCCTTGTCTCTCGAGCTTTACCACAATCCAAACCAATATCACTATGCCCTACACCCAGACCAATCTCTCAGGCTTTACTGCAATCGAAACCTGGATAGGGGCTAAACTGAGACTTCTCCCTCGAGATTTACTGTCTATCCTACCAAAACCAGTCGAGGGATTCCTAGGCCTTTGGGAATGAACCTTGTGACCACCTTTTCCCTGGATTTTGAAATCCATTCGACAAACAAAAGCTTAAAACTGAGATAAACATCCAAACATATGATGTCATCAAGATAAAGGCAAGGCAAAACTGAAAACCATTGCCATAACCTAGCAAAACCGTGCCATCGACATAAGACTACCATACACCAACATGCAAAGCCATTCATGTCCCAACCACCTTGAAAATATCACATGAAAAAGGTTACTTGAAAGAATTCCTATTGAACCTAGTTGATCCTTCTTTCCTTTCCTTTATCCTTTCCTTCCTTCCCTTCCCTTTTCTTGGTTTTCCTTGCTTGGACCAAAGCTAGAGTGTCCCAAGAAAACTCTAAATCACCAAGAGTGAGAGAGAGAGAGAGAATAATGAGAGAGCTCCAAAACTTGAACTGACAAAAGGTTAGCAAAAGATTTCCCACTAATCCTCATAAGACTTTTTATTAATGAGGCCTCTAGTTTCTTCATTTTCCATTATTTTCCTTCAATTTCCTCCTCACATGCAACCTGTGACCTCTTAACTCACTTTTCCCCTATTTTCCTTTATTTTCATAAATAAATGTGCAAGAAATCCTTTGACTTGGCCTTTGCAAATTTTTCTTAGCCAAAACACACATCCAAGGATGCCCATTAGGATATATTTTCCTAGCATTAAGCTTGGAATAAGTGTCCCTTACCCGTGGTCTCATTTTTCTTTTATTAACTTTTATTACATGAAATTTTCACCAGGGTTGTTACAAGAAGTGCCAACTAGACCAATCCCTCATTTTCCTTCCTCCAATATTATATAGCTTTAGTTATTTCTTTTTCGAACTTAGAAATTAGAACTTTATTTACTCAGCAAGTGTGAAATAGATAATCAATGCATGCATTCTTTAATTATGAAATGGTAGAATAATCTTATGTTTTGAAGCAAGCTTGATAGCTAGATGATTAAGTGTAAGTTACCATAGTATCCTTTCTACAATGTAGCACAAAATTTGGGTACTTTCATACCATTTAAAAGTTGGCAACTTTCATTTTCTGCGTTGAAAATAATTTACTTTCTCTACACTAGGACTAGCCTTTACGTTATGCTTTCAATAGTTAGACTCCTTTTAGTTCAGTATAGGATGTTGGGAAAAATGCTGAGAGAGGGGGTGAATCAGTATTTAAGCTTTCACAATTATGATTTCCCTTTTCAAATAGTATATGCTACTTTACAGGAACCAAACAACGTATTTCCACGACTATAAAGGATGAAACTAGGGTATATGTAATAAACAACTAATTCATAGTCTTTAATCAATGTGTGATGCATTCAACAACAAACATATGCAAGAAGAACAAAACAAATAAACACACATAAGAAACACACATCAACACTAGGATTTTTCATGTGGAAACCCAATGTGGGAAAAAACCATAGTTATTGTCGTCTCAGTCTTCAATCTTGGTATAATAAAAAGTGTTTACAAATTTTGTACTGGCGCAGACTTTTCCAATACGTAGGCATCTACCCGTCAAAGGCTACAACTTTCTCTCATTTTCCATCTTCTACTAGGTGGGAGCTCCAACCCCCTAGCTCTTGTATTGGATGATATGTTTACCAGTATGTAGGTGCGAGCGTACAAAAGGATACTACCTTCACTCTTTCTCTAGGGATAACATTCCATAAATTTTTAAATTGGATACTCCTGCTACATAACAACACAATATGAAGACCATGTTTCATCAAATTTTCATACTTGTCCCATCAGTAACATTGAAGCTCAAAAATGATTGCTACTGCAATAACTAAATCTACAACAATCAGTTAATCTGAACAGTCAGATCATCGTCACCAAAACACTATGTTGAACCCAGAAACCTGCATCATCAACCAGAACCAACTGCAACCTCAAAATATTATGTCAGAATGTATAGACTAGTTCAATGAAGCCAACCTACATCTATATGCTACTTCCTTTAACAAAACTTACATATACCTCCAAAATCCAGAGCCAACTGCAACCTCAAAATATTATGTCAGAATGTATAGACTAGTTCAATGAAGCCAACCTGCATCTATATGCTACTTCCTTTAACAAAACATACATATACCTCCAAAATTATTGAATCATAAAAACCTCTGAATCAAAATTGTACCAATTAGTAACATTCTGAAGATCTACTGTCAAATTATAGAGTTCTAAATAGACAATAGACAACAACAAAGATCACCCTTCTCACTTAATCAATGAATCAATAAAACTCAATGTCCTTATACATTTAGTTCTGCTTTTAGATCTAATGAAGACATCACTGATAGACAACATTAAAATAACATCATATGTCAAATAGATCAATCATGTTTGAATAATAGGATTTTCTTTTGCATACACTACTTGGTACTGTCAAACCAGTGTGTATACACACCTTTACCAAGGTGAACCAATGTATAGCTATGAAAATACTAACCTAAAACTTCAAGGCTATTCTAGACTTCAGTCATACCCAAATCATAATAGTTATAGGATAAAACATGCATTAACATTCATATCTAGCCCAATAATTATCAGATCATAGAATGATAAGACATTTCAAGTCTCATGATCCTAATCCAACATTGTATCAAAAGGTGCACAAGATATTTCATATCATATGATAACCATAGCCCTTACAACATAAGATATACTTTAGATAGAATTATTCATGAAAAACCCTTTCACTTGCACACTTAACTCTTTGATCTTCTCCTCCCTACATAGTTTTAGCCTTTTTAAATAACTCGGACAAAAAAAACACATAGAACCTATGATATTCTTGAATGAAATAAAATAACCATTGCTCTGATGAATATTATGTCTTAATACCATGGTACTGACCCTTGGTATTCTTTTAACCTTAATTTTCCATCCCATACACACTTTTCCTTTTGTGAAAGTGTGTGCATAGGTATAAGCTCTTTTTGTTCTATGAACCCACTTGTATACACTACTTACACTAGATGAACCCATGTCTATAACTTAAAATAACATAAACATTCTTTTTCTTCAACTTCTTGATTCTGATCTCTAATCCTTTGTCCCATCACCCTGTTCTTTTGTACTATTACTTTGTTACCTCTGAATTAGCATGTTACAATGTGAGTTGCCCTTTACCAAACTTGAGCTGACTTGTGAGTGGGTTGCCATCAAGGACAACACCTATACCATAATGCCAACATAGGAATCGTCTCAAACCCTAATGATCAAGTTCCCTAGTTGAGAGAGGCATGAGTAGAATGATGCATCTACTATGTATATAGAACTGCCACCTCTAATTCTGTATAAACCTTGGTTTGATAAAGTAAAGTTGGTAGCTTTGGGAGTTACAACATTCTTGTTGCAATACCAAGGCTCATCAAATCATCCATTAGTTTACTACCATGAGTACATTTATGTTACTTATTGATGATCACATAATCTTTTTAGTGTAGCTTGGACCATTTTCTCTCTTGATCAGTCCATTATCCATCAGAAAAATGTTTGCATCAGGTCAACCACTAATAATAAAGTTCAATAGGATGTCATCATATGCCTATTGGTAGATGCCTAAAATTTTGGTATCTTTCACTTGCATGTGTTCATTGATTCCCAACTTGTCATATCATAATTGAATCGAACATTTCATGCCCATGACCCTTTCCTTTTTCAGAAATACTTTCATGCATATTTATGAGCACATCGTTTTGATCACATAACATTTTTACACATACTAAGACATCACAATCATGTTGTTGACAACATAGCTAATCAAATATTCTACTGAATAGTATTAAATGAAAGATATCATAAAGACAAATAAACCTTAAACACATATGATCCATTACCTCATAAGTCATAATAATAACACCACAATACACACCATAAGAGCCACAAAAATATATATCTCATGTATATCAAAAAATCATTTATGTACATTAGTTGGCCATTGTCATAAAAACTAAAACATATAGAAAAATATGGGAGAATACCCATAATGGGTGCTTCCCTTTTTACAATATTAGTGTCTAAGGTCAGGGCTCATCAACTAGTCAAGAACCTCCTATAGGCCCACTTTCCTCCCCCTATCTCAAAACCGAAATTGGTCATGTTGTGCCTACTACACTAGATAATCACCGTAGGACATAGCACCTCTTTATCCTCTGTCATAGTCCTCTTAATCAGATCCTTGTCAAGCACAACCCACCTAGGATTTTGAAATCCTAATAAGATGTCCATCAATAAAATATGTGTGTCCATATCCCTATCATGGGATTCTCTCTCCTTGCACACCATGTTCCTCACACAACCTCATAGTCCCCCTATATCTTCCTAGAGATTTCACACATTCTCCCCCTCATGGGCACCACCTATCGCAATGTGTTCCCTCTGCACCAGATGATACTCCTCAGCCCCTTCCCAAGGTAATTGTTGTCCTCTCACAATGACCCCCTCCCAAGGTCATCCCTCTCTTGCCTTTGTGATCCCTCTTGCTAGTAACCCTATGGGTGCCCATGACAACCCACATCTACAAGAAAAATATGAAACATTAGTACCAAAAAATATATAGATCATGAAAATATAAATACATAAATACAGGTATAAAAACCATACACGCTAGTACTTGTTTGGCCCCAAGCGTCACCTTAGGACAAACCCATATCAGAATTTACCTTGAAGTCCATCCTGGTAGTACGAGAACTCCATGATAAGTTGAGGGTTAGATAGGAACAAACCCTCTACCATGTTTGTCCAATAGAAACCAACCTCTCGACCACTTTGTTGTGGCATCAAGGGTGCCCACTACCTACCCTGTGGCTCTCTATGGGGCATGATGTCCACACGGATGATCGGTCATAGTAAGACCACCCACTCATATAAGAATCAATAGGAAATTTTCTTGTAGCCAAACCCTCACAACTCCCATCAAGCCACCTATGTGAGTTGAGTGGTCACTCCACAATGCACCACTCTCACCTAATAAAAAAATGTGTCATCATAGAAGCACTTCAAATCTCCAATCATCACCCCCGTAATATGATGAGGGGTGAAGGTGTGAACAAATGTGAATTATCATGTCCTCCATTGCTCGTGTTGCTAGGTTTTGTATCACCTTAAACTTGATATTCCCTACATTGTGTGAATATAACATGCACCACTAATCAACCATGTCAGCTAATTAGATCCCATCGCAGTGATTTTTTATCACTAGTACATCCCGCGAAGGCACTAATCTTATCACAAATAAATTTCAACCTCTGTTGATACAAGGAGCTCAAATCCATAAATTTAGAGCACCTTCCAATCTTGTCGCCATTTCCCAATGACAAATTATAGTAACTCCTCCTGCAATCATAACAAGGGGTTCTGAAAAAATTCAGCAACCTTCATCTAGATAAAGTGACCTGGACCTCAACATTTGTTGCAACATCATTTGGTAGTAGCCATTAATCTCACTCTCTCTTTATAGGAACATCCTATTAGACTTCATATATTTAGTCTAAAACAAAACTTCAAAAAATACCATTTTTTTTACTAAGCATTTGCCCCACTGACCTTATAAACACATTCTTTTTTATTTTTCTGGAGACAAATATAGGATCATAGAAAGTCCATTCCCAAAATTTTCATTGTTGAAGGAATTTTAGCAAAGCAATCCCCATGTTAATATATTCATAAGCATGTTTTATAAATTGAAACCATAGTTTATTAGGCCTAGTGCAAACTATAACACGTGTTGTTGTCGATATCATGTCAAATTCCAACATCATTACAAAATTTTATGGGAATTTTGTAAGAAGAATTAGCATAGTGATCCTCCTCCTCCCATTGTGTGCAATTTGGTTTCATTAATATTGTGCAGGAGGTTGCCATAAGAGTTGCTTTACAATAAAGTATGTATATATGGGAGAATATGCACTTAAGGTGGTAATTTGGAATTGTTCCATAGGAACTTTCCTATTGATCCTAACCAGTTTGGGATGTCAGTTGTCATGGTCACATGAAAGTGATATGAGTTTTTCGTTGTAAATCAATGATATTCTTCAACTCTATTAGTTAGGAGGATCAACTATGTTGAGGATGAGATTTGTATTTAAGAATTCATGGAGAAATTTCAGAACCCAATCCATAAATATGTCAAAACCTTGCACAATACCAAGTTAAAGTTTTTGCATTTAAGCATTCCCACAAGGTATTCCAACTAGGAAAATTATTATTAGTTTTATACTTTGCTGAGAATCACACATTTTCTTGTCAGGAAGAGATACAAGGTGAGTACTATCACTTGGATCAAGTGTCCATATTTTTACATGTTTTGTACAATCATGCACAATTGAATGTTGATGGTAGGGATAACACTAATGAGTGACATGATTTGAATAATGAGTAACACTTTTACATCCACGACAATCATGAGCATGAACATTATTCATGCCAGATACAATTTTTATTGGTTGAATCGACTACACAAGTAGACAACAATTTAGCATAATTCGATTTTTTTTTGAAATGTGACATGAAAATGGTGAGTATGATTGTACTAGTTCTTATGTTAAATGAGAACTTAGGAGGTACTAAATTAGCCAAGATGCAGATAAATTTAAATCACTACTAGTGGTAAACTAGTGTAGATCCCATTTAAGACATGAGCACCACAAAACAATTAGGCGTTTTCATAGGTTCATGTTTAATGTTTAACTTGGAAATGTGAATATATCATTCATTTGTTAGGCCCCTATACTACTAGTGTCACCCCTTATTGTTATTAGTAAAAACCACTTATTATATTGATGTACCCATGTAGTTCCCATATTGTTACTATTATGCCCCATAGAAGCCCACTATTATTATTATTGTGCCCTTACATTATTATTGTTATGTCGGCTCTGGTTATGTTATGACCCCTTAGACTCCTAT
>APFE030630265.1:52909-101159 GCA_000404065.3 Pinus taeda | reverse complement strand
GGAGATGCTGCAACCCCAAACCTCACAGCCATATAAGATAACAGGAGTGACTAAAGTTTTAAAGAGGAACTTCTTTTTATCCCACATTACGAGGCTTTTATTCCAAAGGTTGTATCTAGGAACCATATCGAAAGCCTTTCTAAAGTCCACAAAGCAACAAAATAAATTGGATTTATCATTATGACATTCCCCTACAATGATCATACGTGTAACAAGGTGGTCTATTGTTGAGTGATCATAATTGTCCGATAATTGGCTAAGAGAGGACTGATCATAATTGTCCAATAATTAGAGGGGTTATTTGTATCCCCACTTTTAAAAATATGGATAATGAGGTTCTCAATCCAAGGTTTGTGGAACCCTTGCTTGGCTGCTTGATTGAAAAGCTTGTGGATGCGGGGGATGAGGACAGGACCTCCAATTTTAAGATTTCTACCTAGTAACCTTAAATGTCCTTAGCTTTCCCATTGGCGAGGAAATTAACCCCAAATTAATGTATTCTAAAGAGAAAACTTATTTCGTTGTGAGCAGGGTTTCCAAATTATCCATGACATTTGGAGATTCATAAAGCTTTTTAGGATAGGAATTCCAATCGTGAAGAGCAATTTTATAATTATCTTTAGTCTTCCTAGTCAGAATGTGCCTCCAAATTTCATAAGAGCTACCTTAGAGAGGTGTAAGAGATTCTCCTACCTTTGAAAAATGTGCTGCATCTTTTTCATTTTAGTTAGGGCTTTCTATATTTTTACCTTATCCATTTTAAGATATTCATCAACAACTTCCTTAATTGCCCTCCTCGTACTTTTACAATCTTTGTCATACCATGGATTTGTTTTTCTATTTCTTTTATTATTTGAAACTTCAATTGAGAACTTGTTAATAGAATATGAAAGGGTTGTAGTAAAATTATGATATAGGTCTTCTATGTTGTCTATACTAGATAAAGGAAGAAAATTAGTTTTTAATTCATTTAGAAAGAGATCATTTTTATTTCTATCAAATATTAAGTTCTTTTGGCTGTAAGTATTATTTTCTATGGGAACTCTATGCATGACAAAATTGAGAGTTATAAGTAGAGGCCTATGATCAAAGTCAGGTTCATGGTCGTTTAAGATGTCAAAATTTATTATTTCGTTGTATAATGGGAGATCGGAAATAACGTAGTCTACTACGCTACTACCAAGTCCATGGATGTAGGTCATCTTGCTGGAGTTGGGCCACTTCTTTAGACCGTTGCAAATTATTAGATCCTGAGCACTATAGAGTTTGACTAGCTCTGAACTAAACAAATTTTCCCCGAGGTCTTCAGATCTCCTTTTGTACCTACTAGCTAGAGTGGGGTCTTCGTCTAACCAAAGAAGATTAGGGTTGGAATGGTTGCTTAGAATAATAGCTTGGTTGTTTGAAGTTAGAGCATTAAAGTCACCTATTAAAAGGATATTACCATCATTCCTTAGGCTAGAAATATCATTCTCGAAACCATTGTAAGGGTTAGTTTTATCTAGATTCTTCTTCTTATAGAAGTTAGAATTGATGGGGGAAAAAACATATTGGCTATGTAGGACTTTTTATTATTAATGTCTCTGATCTCTATCCAACTATATTGGTTGTGAGGGTCGTTTTTATAAATCCTAGCATGGGGGCAGATGTTCTTCTTAATGTAACAAGCTATTCCCCAATGCCTCTACGGGAGGATCGCTTGTTCTAGGTAGACCATAGCGTAAAGCCATCTATGTTAGCGACCTTAGATTCTTCGTGCTCCCAAGTTTCAACAAGCAAAATAATATCAACATCATTTGAAATCCAACTTAGCTTAGATCCTTTGTTCCATGGGAAGCCCCGACAGTTCGAAGAAAGGATCCAGAGCATGTTTAATTGCTATTGATTACTATCTTTTTGGTTTCTATCTCGAATAAAGGCTTTTCTATTTCTGATTATTGCTCATTTTCCTTCCTTTCTAGCTTCTTTTACCTTTTGAACCTCCTTTCTTAATTCTGTTTGATCTTATGGAATGAGATCTTCATTTATGAATATTCCCGTTCCTTTTAGACTTGAGGTTTTACTAAGTTTAAAAATGCTAAAATTCAAAATATAAATATACTCATTATTTATTGTTGTAATTCATTTTCAAATATATATATATATATATATATATATATATATATATATTATTTGAAATTATTGATTATAGGTTATTTATAAAATTTAAATATTTAAATCATAAATAAAAATTAATATTAATATTTTCAATTTCTAAAAATTATTTATAATCTTTTATTTTTAAACAAATTGGCAAATTTTATAATTCCAAATGATGAATAATATATAAAGTTAGCATGAGGAGCAATTTTTTGTTAGATGAAAAAATACAATTCAAATACAATATGCATGAGGATTGGGAAAAGCTTCCAACAATCAAGTTGAATTATTAGCCTTGTGGCAAGGACTACATCTGGCTATTTCAAAGAGAATTCGACAAATGGTGGTATATGGAGACTTATCATTCACACCTGAGAAAACTTAGAGAATAAGAAGCATGCCCATTCCTCCATCTTCTAGAGAATAAGTCTACAATTGTCAAAATTCCAGAAGTTTTGTTTTTCCATGTCAAACGTCATCTTATCTCTAATGAGGATGAGCTGGAAAACAAGAGAATCTCTCTCGATCAAGAGATATTTGTCCTAGAAGAAAGAATAAACAAAATAAATTATGCTTAGAGTAGCTCTTAAGTATAAATAGCTTTATCGTTGAACCACATAGCCTCAAGCATCAAACCTCCTCACCTAACTATTGGACGACATCATTTTTGGCTAAAAATTACAACCAATGTACCACCGGTCATTTCAAAAAAAATCTGCCTTACCTGTCATTTCAAAAAAAAATCTGCCTTACACGTATTTTTACATGTAGCATTGGTCCTTTCAAAATCCAGTCAGTGTTGTACGCCGTCTGGTCCAGTGTTTCCACGTTTGCATTATTCCTTACCAAGACCATCCTATCATCTCTCTCATAAAGATACATGAAAATGTGCTCCAGCGTTTCGTTGATATTTCATTCTCCCAATTCCAAAATCTCGAGCTCTTGGTAGAATTCTGTGCTCTTTATCCATTCTCAGAATCCACTTGGCAACTGCTTTCTTTCCCGCAGGAGGAGAAAAATTATGGGATCGATGGCCTCGTGCGCCCGGGAAAAGGCAGCGAGTACCCATGCCGCCAGGGTCGTCCACCTAAACAACCAGGTGGACAAGTTTCCGGCGCCCGTTACCGTTGAGCGACTGCTGCAGGACCATCCCCTCCATTTCATCTGTAACTCACGTGATCTGTTGCCCCTCAGCCGGCCACTGCAGCCCAAGGAGGAGCTCTGCCTGGGCGAGCTCTACTTTCTACTGCCGCTCTCGGCCATCGAGTCGGCCGATAATTTGGAAGCCTTGGGGACGACGCTCTACGCCGCCGCCAGAAAAGACGCATCCAAGGCGGCGCAGCGGCAGAGGAGCGCGCGTTCGACTTGCGATCTGCCAGGCCAAGGCCGCAGTGCGATGTATGAGAGGTTGGTGCGGAGGAGCGATGCTCCGGAGGTGAAGATGGCGTTCGAGGAGTACATGATCTTCAAACGCAAGGGGTGGAGTCCATGTCTGCCGACCATACATGAGACCTCTTGCTTTGCCGGTTAAGCACAATTTTCAGCCCTTCTGTCCGTGTTCAAATCTCTGGACGTTTCACTCGCTCATACGCTTTCTTAGTCTCTGTAGGTTTCACTCGCTCATACTCGCTCATACGCTTTCTTAGTCTCTGGAGGTTTCACTCGCTTATATTCGCTCATACGCTTTCTTAGTGTAAGAAGCGCTTTCTTAGTGTAAGAAAATATAAGCAATATGAAAGCAATTTTCATTATCAATTTCGGCCTCTTAAGCTTTCACTTTCTTATACATCTTTTAGTATAAAAAAATATAAACAATATGAAAGCAATTTTCATTATCAATTTCGTTTTCTGAATTTTAATGTTTGAAATCGATTTGCATAATACCACTCCTGTCACTATTTCAGCTCAAAATTTAATGAGCTTAATCAATTAATGTACATTCAAACAGTTAATGAGTGAATTCTCCAAATTCCAATTAACGACATCTACTACTTAATTCAAACAAAAACGAGTAGATTTTTCTTTTCTGAAAAAATAAAAAGTAAAAAAATAAAGCTGCGCCCGTTGGCAATTGCGTTCATTCTCGAAGCGCTTTGTATTTTAAGCAGCGCCCGTTTGCAATTGCGTTCATTCTCGAAGCACTCTGTATTTTATGGATTTATTTAATTTTAATTATTAATGAGCACAGTATATAATTATTAAAAAATGATAATGACTAAATGATTTTGAACTTATAGATTTTCATTTTTATAACAGGTGTTTAAGTTTTTGAGTTATTAACTATCTAAAAAATTTTATAAAAAAAATAGATTTTGTTAGATAAGAGGGAATTCTTTCAATGTGATTATTTCATTCATTTAGGCTGTTCATTATTATATACGAAGAGGGAGTGAGTGTTCAGTGCATCTTTATCTCTTGGTGACTCTCCATTTCCTCAAATATTTATTTACATTAATTACACCTGTTTACCCAATCCCTATGATTAGGTGTCAACATTCCCCCACTTAATCTGAAGGGATGTTGGTGACTCCAACCATCATTTTGAATCTTTCAAGCTTTTCTCTTCCAATCACTTTGGTGAAGATGTTTGCAATCTGTTCATTAGTGGAACAATAGCGAAGATGGATTGTTTTGGCCTCAACATGATGTTGAATCAAATGATATTTTGTATTGATGTGCTTTGTTCGATCATGGAACTTTGGGTTCTTTGCTAACTTTATTGCCGAGGTATTGTCAATCATGAGTGGAGTCGATTGTACTTGTTTTACCTGCAAATCTTCAAGAATTTTCCTGAGCCACACAATTTCTTTTGTTGCCTCAGTTGCTGCCACATATTTTGCCTCTATCTGAACATGCTGGAACTGATTGTTTGCATGATCTCCTGGAGACAACTCCCAGCCCAAGACTCATAGCATAACCTGAAGTAGATATCACAGTAATATATACACTGTAGTAAAAAACAAATCATTTGAATATAGCCATCACAAGGAATTTTCTTTACGAGCCTTGAATGAATTGTTACGCTGCACCATACCTCAGTTACCCTATGTAAGATTGAGTACAGCCATCCACTGCTCTTGGGCTCAAACACAGTCAACCACTACACCATGACTCCTCTGCCTCCTCCAACAATGAAATCACTTGAACCGTAGATATGAAACAACTCGGTAGATCTCAGCTTGCCTTGAATTCCAACTCCTCTTGGGCTTGTGCAACAACTCGACTTCATCTTTGGATTAAGATCTAGAATGCCTTGTACATTCCAACTTCAACGCAGAGAGAACCCAAGCTAGTGTCGATTTCTAAGGAATCAGTGGGTGAACAAGGTAAATTGCAGAATGCACTGTCCAATTACACAGAAAATTGGGAGAGAGGGAATGTTCAACGTTTCAAACCCAACTGGGAGAGTGCACTAACCATAAAAAATACAAAGCATCTAATTAATTCAGCACAGAGAAGTATCTGGCAAGAGGACAGATGATAGATAATGGCAGATATGACAGGCTGGGAGTTACAAGGCAGAATGGGCAGAATAGGTAGAATGCCATGGGAGTTACAAAGTAGAGAAGCCAAAAATGGTGTTGGCTCTGATACCATGTCAGACCAGGAAGTAACTCCTCTAATGTGATTATCTCATTGTTCATTATTATATACAAGAGGGAGGTGACTCTCCATTTTCTCTATTATTTATTTACATTAATTACAACTGTTCACCCAATCCCTATGATTACGTGTCAACATATTTTCACTTTCATGGATATTTTTAGGTGTTTAACTATATATTATTTTTCTTAAATATAAAGATAAACCACTCATAGCCAAACAAAAAAGCAATTTTAAAACCTATATTCTTTAAAATTTGATATATAATTTAATCTTTTTTAATGATTTAAACAATAAAAAATTATTATATAATAATATTTAGATATGTTTGATTTTTTATTATATTATTATATTTTATTAAATATTTTTAGATATTTAATAATATCATATTAAATGAATTTATTAATTTTTAAAATAATAATTAAAAAAATAAAGTCAAAATTATGACGTTTAAAATGTTTTTATATATTAGTATTAATTAATTTTATATAGATTTTCAATAGATCATTTTTCTTGGTATTGAAATATTTTACTATTAAAATGGATGTATAAATAGTTTGTTTCAGTCATATATTAAAATGTATATTTTTTCAAATTATGTTACTTGACATAGATATTTAAATATTTTATTGATGGTTGTGAAAGAATCATTTTTCTACCACATCTCTTTCATATTAGGTTGTAATATTAACAAACCACCAAACTACAACAAGCTCGCTCAATGAGATTCACATTATTGATGTTTTATAATTATTTGAATGAAAACTAACAAAAATAAGTGTATTCATATTTGCTTTTATTATAGCTGAAATTATTTTTTGATTTAGAATATTTTTTTTTTTTTTTTTTTAAAGTAGACACATGTCAGTAGGCATAAACCCAATCACAGATCTTGGTCATATTAGATTGTAGAATATTGCCTCATAATGATAAAATGAGCATGTTAGGGATTAATTTCTTTTAATATAATAAATTAAAATTAATTTTAAAAAATATTATTAACTATGAAAATAATAATTTTCAAAACATTAAATTACTATTTAAAATATAAAAATTAATTATAAGTAATTTATAAAGTATCATTATTAAAACCTTGTAAAACAACCAATATAGATCCATCTTAATCAATTCACAGAAGGATCAAATATCTCGATATGCAAATCTCTTTTAGATTGGAAAACATAAAAAAAAAAATATTTGCACGTCAATAGATTTAATGTCTCTCTAAGCATGATAAATCCGTCAAACACACAAACAATGTGTAATTTTTCATTATTGAAATTGTATTTTTGAATGCATAAATGGACACAATTCCTTGAAAGTCCTCTTGGCACTTGCCTAGACTACACTGCTTAAACTTGCAATTCCAACAAACCCTTACTAGATTTCAGTCAAACTTGACCAAAAAAAAAGTATGAGAAAATAGCCAAAATGTAAATTATTGAAATATTTTACTATTAATATATAGAGAGATGGTTCATTAAAATGGATATCTAAATAGTTTGTTTCAGTCATATATTAAAATGTATATCTTTTCAAAATATGTTACTTCACATAGATATCTAAATATTTTATTGATGGTTGTGAAAGCAACAATTTTTCTACCACATCCCTTTCATATTAGGTTGTAATATTAACAACCCACCAAGCTACAACATGCCCACCCAATGAGATTCACATTATTAATGTTTTACAATTATTTTAATAAAAACTAACAAAATAGGTGTATTCATATTTTCTTTTATTGTAGACAAAATTATTTTTTGATTTAGAATACATTTTATCTTTATTTTAAAGTGGACACATCTCAATTCCACATTGAGCACAAATTGAATCACACATAGTGATCATATTAGATTGTAGAATATGACTCTCCTAAATCTTAAGACTCAATCTTATAATACCCCTCATGATATAATGCTCCACTTTAGTCATAATTCAATATCAAAGAAAAGTAGTCTTTGCATGCTACTTTCTTTCAATGTATTAGGCTTTATTGTCCTATTATCATCAATAAAAGGAAATTAATACATGATGTGTTTTAACTAAATGAGAATCTTATGTACAAGAGATGAAAAGCTAAAGATAATCTGAGTTAAGGCAGGAAGCCCAACAATTAGAACATAGTATATTTCAAAGGTAAGAGTATAACTAGCTATAGCATGGTAGGCTAAGGTTGAGGTGGCAACTAGATTTCAAGTAGTAAAGATATTATCTTTGAACCATTTTATTTGGATTCAAGGCTAACTTTGATTCTTATTTCAGTGTCATTTCCAATGCCCTTTGCATATTTATATGTCAAATAGATTTAGGATATCATAATCCATGAATTTAGTTGTGGTGTTAACTAGTAAATTTATTTCTCAAAGCATTTTTATAATTTTTACTATAAAAGTATGATGGTTTTGTAGATTCTCTTGGGTTGATATTTACTTTCTCTAAATATAAGTTTGTGAATATTTGGAAAGAGTGGTATACTTAAAGAGCGGACTTTGTCAAAGGGAAAATATACAGTATATAAAGGATTCTCAATAGAGAAAGATAAAGTTATTTATAGTATTTCTACTAGCATTGGTAGTAGGTAGTCAACAATCAATCAATCTAAAAGGCTCTCATATAATTAATAGGAAATTATTGAATCCTTTGCAAGATTTTTATAAATATAAATTGGAATATAATTCTTCATCTAAATATTTTAACTATTTTAACATCAAAGACATTATCCCTTAATTATACTTCATGTAGGGTACCAATAGATACATGAAGAAAAATAAAAGTAAATCCTAATGAAAAGTGTATAAGGTAGTTAAGAATAACAATAGTGAGAAAAACATAGGAAAAAAAAAAGATGTAGTAAAATGAGTAAGAGATTTAATGTTAGAAATATATCCACTAATTAAAAAAATTAAATATAAATTCAAAACTGAGGGTGGACGAAGGATCGGGAGGAGGCGGCTCTGCTAGGGTTTCCAGGTCTGCAGAATCATGGCTGACAAGCCCGTGTCTGTTCCCGCGGTAGCAGTCTGATCAGCTCTGAGAGGTGTACAACGAGCTTCTTGGACTGTCAGCGAACTTCGGTGGGAAGGTAAGTCGGGTGTTTTGGTGTTTTCAAACGGCAATACTGTTTTTTAATCACTAGCTGCCGCCCTGAACGGAATGGGAGAACCAAGGGGGGGGGGGAGAGATCCTCTCCTTCAGAAATGTGGTAATAGGAGAAACAAGCTTAGGAGGAGACCATCATGCTAGAAAGGAAACCCATGCCCCAGTGATGGGTAACCTGTGGCAGAAAAGGATGAGAGGAAAATGCCTCCCTAGGGCTCAAAAACAGCCAAGGTATGTTGTTCCAAACAACAAACTAGAGGAATATAGCTGTTACATGAGAGACCATGCCTTAATATGTCGATTTGTTGGGTATTGGCCTTCTGAGCAGGAACTCTACAGATGGATCGATCAGAGATGGAAACCCAGGGGACAGGTAGACCTCAAACTGGGAGCCCAAGGTTTCTTTACAGCAATCTTTTCCAATCTGGAGGACAAGAACAGGATCTTCGAGGAGGGACCTTATTTCTTAAACAATGCTGGCCTGTTCATGAAATTTTGGGAAGAGAGATACAACCCAGAAAAGGAAACCATGTTGGACACACCGGTCTGGGTTAGATTATTTGGGCTTCCTGATGAGTTCTGGGACCCTGAAATCTTGGAGGGGATTGGCAATACGATTGGGAGCTTTGTTAAAGCTGCAGAGGCTACAAAACGAGGTAAGTATAATGCTTACGCGAGAATCTGTGTTTATATAAATCTGGCAGATCCTCTCCCAGACAATGTCGAAGTTGAATATCATGATACAATCTGGAAACAACCAATTGATTATGAACATATTCCCTTCCGTTGTCGCATCTGCCATGAATATGGCCACCTATACAGGCAATGCCCTTTAAACAAAGAGGAAGAGTCCAAGAAGAGCCAGGTAGCCCAACAGAGAAATACTGTGAGAATGGAGGATTCGGAGAGAGGCTTCCAACAGGTCGTAAGGAAGAGAAAACAGAACAAGGAAGGACCGAAACCCCAAACTCAAAAGAAGTCCAACCAAACAAGCAATCAAAATCCATTTGAGGCACTGCAGAATGAAAATGAAGACTATGAAGTAAACCTGGAAGATGATGAGGATCCAGAGAATACCCCCATGGACATCACTGGAGAGGAAAAAGGAAAAGAAACAGATTTAAAGAAATCAAGCAAGGAACAACCGGAGGAAAAGGAAACAAAATTAGAACAGGTATCTAGGATGGAAGTGGAAAACCCGACAGAAAACGAAGCTGAAGAGGAAAAAATCATGAGAAAGCTACTCCAGGAATGGAAATATCTGGACAGTAGATTCATACCTGAAACACAAAAACAATTATATAAAGAAGTTTTTCAGAAATACAAAGAGAAAAAAGGAGAACCCCCAGACAGACCAGCCACGACAGAAAGCGAGCAGGACAGTGAGGATAAAGGATTGGGCAGCTCTGGCAAAAACAACAGGAAACGAGGCCGGAAACCAATGAGTGAGACAATTCAGACAATGGGAGAGATATTGATAAACTTAGGTAAAGTGATACCTCTATCGGAGGTATTTTTCCCCTCTTACAAAAAGTTTTAAATGATAGTCATCAGCTGGAATATTAGAGGCCTGAATAGTAGAGGTAAGCAGAGACATATAAAGGATAAGTTGAAAAAGAAGAAACCTAGCATTATGATCTTACAGGAAACAAAAATTTTGGTGACACAACTAGCAGAAATTATAGATAAAAGTAATCTCCCATATCAAGTGATTGGGCAAGATGCAATAGGGGCTGCAGGAGGTATTGCAATCTTGTGGAATCCCAATGAAATTATCATAGACAACTGGTCCTATATGAATGGATCCATTACTGGACTAGGTAGGATCGTAGGAACTCCTCAACAGGTGATTATTACAGGGGTCTACGGCCCCCCTTCCTTGGGGAGAAGGGAGCAGTTCATAAACAGCTTCAAAACTATCTGCAGAGTCTACCCTAAAGCGGCTTGGATCATTGGTGGGGACTTCAATTTGATCAGATCCTTGGATGAGAAAAAAGGAGGGCTTAGGAGGAGGGATCACTTTATGGATAGTTTCAATGAAATGATTGAGGAACTCAGGCTTGTGGATATCCAAAGTATCAATGGGACCTACACATGGAACAACAGAAGAGGAGGCAAAAACCAAATTGCTTCTAGACTGGATAGATTCCTAGTGTCGGAAGCCATCATGAAGATGGATGTTTTTGTGGAGGCTAAGATCATACCCTCTTTGGGATCGGACCACTGGCCGATCCGGTTAGAAATTGACATTAAGAGGATTCAGGGGAAAAGACCCTTCAGATTTGAAGCCTTTTGGTTAAGGGACACTGATTTCATCAAGAAAGTTGAGGATTGGTGGGGAAATTGCACTAGTCAGGGCAGATGCAGGATGCACACGTTCCAACTGAAATTGAAATCGCTGAAAGGCCAAATAAAAAGATGGAATAAGGAGGAATTTGGCAATATCTTGGAAGATAAACAAAAACTAGAAAAGGAAATGGAGGATATTCAGCAGAAGATAATATTAGAAGGAAGAACAGAGGAAAGCATCAATAAAGAAGGGGCCATCCTTGGCAGATTAGAAGAACGATGAAAACAAGAGGAGATCCTATGGTGTCCAAAATCTAGGATAAAATGGCTAAGGGAAGGGGAAAGAAACACTAAATTCTTCCACCAAGCTATGATCAAGCATAGGCAAGGAAACAGGATCCTATCAATTAAAAACAAGAATGGAGAGAGAGTAGTTGAGCAGAATGAAATTGAACAAGTCCTGATGGAATACCACAAGGAGATTCTGGCAGAACCCCAAGTTGATAGAATGAGAGCCATTCAAGAGATCTGCTCAGCTATCCCCAGCTTGGTCACTGAGGACCAACACAAAGCTCTTATGCGGGCAGTGACCCTAGAGGAGCTGGAGGAGGTTGTGAAGGCTATGAAAAAGGGGACTGCTCCTGGACCGGACGGTTTCACAGTGGACTTTTACCAAGCGGGCTGGCACTTCCTGGGAAAAGAAATACTGGACTTAGTGGAAGAATCAAGGATAAACCAAAAGGTATGGCCTACTCTCAATTCTACCTTTTTCACCCTCATTCCTAAGGGAGACAACCTAGAAGAGGCTAATGGCTTCAGACCTATAGCTTTGTGTAATGTTATTTACAAAATGATTACATCTTTGATTGCCAAAAGATTAAAGCCTCTCTTGGATAATTTAATCTCGGCTGAACAAACTGGTTTTGTGGAAGGCAGGCAGATTCTTGATGGTCTTGTTGTAACTCAGGAGGTTATCCACTCTTTAAAAGTTAAAAAGCAAAAAGGAATGATGATTAAATTAGACTTATCGAAAGCTTATGATAGATTAAATTGGAAATACTTGGAAACTGTCCTGGAGCGATTTGGTTTTCACCAAAGATGGATTTCTTGGATACATAACCTTATCTCCTCCCCTCACTTTTCTGTTCTGGTTAATGGAAGCCCCGCAAAATCTTTCAATGCCTCTCGAGGTATTAGACAGGGAGACCCCTTGTCCCCTTTTTTATTTATTCTTGCTACTGAGGGCCTTGGTCGCTTCATCAAACAAGAACGAACAGCTAACAGAATTAAAGGGTTGCAAATTTGGGGAAACAACTTGCCCCTAACTCACCAACAATTTGTTGATGACATAATGTTGTTTGGGGAACCAACGGTTAGAGAAGTCCGACAACTCAGAAAAATCTTGGATCTGTTTGCAGAGGCTTCTAGGTTAGAAATCAATAAGGACAAATCCTGTATCTTTATCTTCAACACAATAGACCAGGTCAAATCCCACTTAATCAGAATTCTTGGATTCAAAAAAGGGGAATTACCTACTAAATATTTGGGTAATGTTCTGGACTACACCTCTAGGAGGATGAAAAACTGGCAAGGAGTGCTGGACAAACTAAGCAACAAGGTTGCAAATTGGGCATTCAGAGTTCTTAACATAGCTGGCAGGATCGTTCTTGCTAAGTCGGTTCTTCAAGCCATCCCTATCTACCCTCTTTCGATTATGGCTGCCCCTGTGGGGGTTTGTGCTAAAATCAGAGAAATCATCCGGAAATTCATATGGAGCGGATCCGATCAGAAGAAAAAATGGGCCCTGGTTTCGTGGAGCCAGCTAACTGAAAGAAAAGAGAAAGGTGGGTTAGGCTTGAGGGATCCTGAAACTCTCAACAGGGTCCTGGGGGCCAAGCTGTGGTGGAGATGGCTTAGTGGTGGGAATGATCTCTGGAAAACTATATGGAGGACAAAATACAGAATGCCAGCCTCTCAGGTCAATATCCTTAGACATCAGGAAATCCTCAAAGGCTCCGCCATCTGGGAATTAGCCTCTCAAAATCGCGATCTGATTGGTAAACATACCTTCTGGGAAATCCAGGGTGGATCTGAGGCCAACTTCTGGGATGACCGGTGGCAACAACATGAAAGTTTGAATAGCATCCAGAACCTCCTCCAGATCCGTGGCAGAGTCGAAGAAAACAGAATTAGTGTAAAGGACTATTGGAAAGTAAATGACATATCGGAGGGGTGGAGAGTCTAGGAAGACCCGACAGCATGGGCTCGGGAGCTCGCCCCAGAGCTCCAAGATTGGTACAGGAAAGAAATGGGATCAAGGAGAATTAGAGTTCGTCAGGGGAAAGACATCCTCCGTTGGGGGAATACTATGAAGGGGACTTTCACAACCAAAGAGGCTTATTATCTAATGGATTCTCAAAATAGAGGAGACGGAAATGTGGAATGGAAAACAATATGGGAGGCCAACTGGTGGCCGAAGGTGACAATCTTTATTTGGTTGGCAACTAAAAACAAAATCTTAACCTGGGACCGTATCCAGAAAAAGGGATTTAACGGCCCGTCACATTGTTACCTGTGCAACAATGACACTAAGACTAGAGATCACCTGTTAGTCAGATGCCCGTATACAGAGAAACTCTGGCTGCTTGCCAAACGACTGTTCAAAAAACCAGGAACCAACAGTAGGGAATTCAATGATTTAATTTTCAATTGGAGTAAAGAAACCTTTGGCTGCAGGGTGGTCCAGAGGGCCTGGAATCTTATCTCCCCCTTTATCCTCTGGATGATCTGGAAAGAGTGCAATAGGAGGATATTTCAAAATTCTGCCAAAAATCCAGAGGTAATCTGGGCTCGGGTGGTCGAAAGTATGCGGGAGACTATCCTTGTCAGTAAATGGGCGAATGATGACTGGAAGGCAAATCAGGAGGAACAAGAAATTTTGAATAAGATAAACCTAAAACCTGAAATGGTTCACTTCAAATGTTCGGCCAGCCATGATATGCGAACTCAAAGCCCAGATGAGTTTAGCTATCCCAGTGACCATTTTGTCAAACTCAATTTTGACGGGGCCTCGAAAGGGAACCCGGGCGACGCTGGCTTCGGAGGGATATTCAGAGATAGCAATAGACGAGTCAGATGGATTTTTGCTGACTGGGGAGGCTAGATGACCAATAATGAGGCCGAGTTTTGGGCCCTTCATCAAGGCCTTCAGATAGCCATCAGGAATGGTTACTCTAAGTTGGAAATTACTGGGGACTCACAACTTGCGGTGGACATACTACGGAGGCTTAACAATGGGCAGGGATGGGAGAAGGTTGCCAAAAGCTGGCGGACCACGGGGATAGTTAAAGAAATTGTTGTGCTCCTCAAACGTATCGACTACAGAATTATCAGTCATGTCCGCAGAAAAGGGAATCAGGCCGCGGATTGGCTGGCCAATTGGGGATGCAGCGGACGTGGCACCACAATCGATAGCCAATGGTGAGCCGTGGAAGGAAATGGGGAGTGGAAGGCGCTGGCGGACCTTATCAAGGCCGATCATGATAAAACCACAAATGCCAGTGCACGGATCAGTGAGCTGGCCTAGAAGGGGTTAGTGGAGTTATCGACTGAACAATAAGGGGCTTTTGGGACCTGATGTGATCATAATTACGGAATACAGGATGATGGATCAGACTTTCGATGGCAGTACAACGGCGGCGGGTGGAACGGTTAGACAGAAGTACACACATGGTAAGTTAATTAATGCCAGAACTATGAAAGGTGATGGATGCGGCTCGCCTGACAACACAGCTGAGAAGAGTAACACGGAAATGATGGTCGAGAGCAGGGGCTCGACGGAGATCTACCGGCGACTCTTGAAAACCGGTCCAATTTGTATCCCCGATGAAAGGCAATTGCCTTATAACCGCGATTGGCCGATTGTTACGACATTCTACGAGGTCTCAATTTGGAAAAGATCAGAGGTTTCCACCGAGAGGCGCCAGAGCGCTGTTAAAACCCCTGGCAGACAGAGAAAACTCCGTGACAGGCCCGTGGATAGTATGGAGACCAGAAGAAAATTGAAACAGGTTGAGGCGCGCCAGAATGTGAGGGAAGAGAATAGGAGCCAAGAAGGCAAACTTTTTATGCAGGAGGAACCGCCTTTCACTGTGTGGGAGATCGAGGATAACTCGGAGGATGATAGGATCCTGGAGACTGTACGCGATGGTAGGCGCTATCATAAGAACGCGGCTGAGGAAGGTCAGGATCAGAAGCAGATGGAGCAACTGAAGTGCCGGGACTCGAAAATTCGCCACTATGGCATGAGGAAGCGCCGCTCTTCGCCGGATGAGGTGGAAGAGGCCCCGGAGGATGATTTGGGTAAAAGAGGTGTGAGCGATCGCCGGAACCCCCAAAAGACCCCAACTGAAAAGAATAAGCAGAAGGGGAGGACTGATCTTCCCGAGTATCAGGAAGTGGGGACTCGTCGCTTTGACCTGCGGAAGCACAGCATCTTTCCCGACAATGAAAGAGACCAGTCGGGCAAGCGGGGCAAAGGGCAGAGCGAGCCTGTGAAGGAGGAGGGCGATACCTCCAGGCGTTCGGGCAAAGGGAGAAAACCCAGAGAAACTGTCAACCTCCGCGTTCGTCGGGCTGAGCAGGCCTTTCTCCGTCACTCCCACCCGGATGTGCGCAGAATCATGGACTACCTCGAAGAGGAAGCATTGCAGAACCAGTCGGATGAGGAAATGGAAGATCTAGAATTTCTCCTCCACGATCCGGGTCATACCAGAGGACGGATGTCCTTAATCAAACAATCGTTGCATATTTATTGGGTAATGAAGGGGCTTCTTGCCAAGGCCATGGAGCATGTGGCCAAAGAAATGGTGGAGCTGGCTCTCGGTGATCAAACTATCCACAGAGAATTGAGCTATCTGTGTATAGCTATGACTAAGCAGGAAGATCAGCTGGATGCCATCTAGCAGATGCTGAATCATGACCATTTCGGACCAGAGGAAGCTGCAAACAAGCATACTGATGGAGGCAACGACTGAGTTTTTTGATGGTTAGAAATTGCAACTGGTTTTTTTGTTTTGATTCTGTTCATGTGCAAGATAGGAACAATCATGTTATACAGACCCGTAGTTTTAGTAATAGTTACAATAAGTTTCAAGACTGCATAGTTTACTTAGCCAAATCTCCTAGGCTGCGGACCTATTATTTTTGGGCTGCTATTAAAAACTTCAAATGGTGCTATGTCCCGGTTTCCCCAAGAGGGCGGGCTTAAACTGTCTTTTTTGATGTGTTGTAATGTTCGATTGATCAAAGTAATAGAATGAGTACCATCCTAGCTTACAAAAAAAAAAAAATATAAATTCAAAACTAAATATAAATAAGCTACTTTAAATCTGTAAACAATAACCTAAATAGTATACTCCTTGCTTTACTATTGTATATTTATTTTTAATGAGTATTTGTTTATACTACATGCATATTCTTAAGTAGAAGATAGTAACAACTAAATGGTTTTTGGATGAGAGACTTTGTACTTCACAATAGTATAAGAGTATTATTTGTTATTTTTGATCCTAAAAAAATTGCATATATCATAAAAATAGAACCACATTACAATAAATTAATTAAATTATTAAAAACAAATTACTAAAATTAGAAAATTAAAATTAAATTATTTTATTAAAAAAAATACATTCGTAAACAAAAATTTAAAAATATTTTAATAAAGAAAAATAAGTAAAATTCAAAATTGTTTAGCTTTGAGCTATATACTATGTAGTCGTTCCATTGGTATGAACCAATTATTTGTGAAAGAAAAATTAACCATTTACTATGCCATGAACTATATACTATGTAGTCATTTCATTGGTATGAACCAATTATTTGTGAAAGAAATATTAACCATTTACTATGCTATTATTTGTATGTGAAAGAAATATGTAAATTATAATACGTTACTATGCTTATTGTTGTAGGAGAAAAATTAATATGTTTCACAAATCATTCAACAAAATTGGAGGCTACCTCCAAATTAGAAGTTATTGGCCACTCTATTCAAAAGATAGTTGTCTCAACAAAATTGGAGGTTACTTCCAAATTAAAAGTTGTTGGCCACTTTATTGAGAAGTTAATCGGTTTTCTACAAAGAAAGTGTACATGTCGCTTTGATTAATTTAAATTGCATATATCTTATTTTATAATAACAAGAACAATTATATTTAGGCAAAAAAAAATATAATAATTTTTAATGCATTTTTATTTTTATTTTTTAATTTGTAATTATTTTCAATAATTAATTAGTTTGGAGTATGTTGTAATGGTTAGGTGGGGAGGTTTGGTTCCCACAAGGTTGTGGTCTAATCCCAATAAAGACTATGTATACTTGAGGGTTGATTATAATTCACGAGCTTGAAAGTTTTTAGTTGAAAAAAACTACTTTCAATTATAATTCTCGACCTTGGCAGTTTTCAGTGAAAAAGTACTAATTTCAATTATAATTCCTTGAGCCTTGAAAATGTAGTAAATTAAGTGAATAATCCAGAACAAAGATGAAACTACTGCAAATCAATTCCAAACACCAAAACATTGATGAGACTTGGTTTCATATTACTTCTAATTAAAACTCCCATTATGGTGAGCGGTCACGACATATTTACTATTTAAAATTTCAATCAATGTCAATTTCCATTAATAAAAAACCTACTTAACCTTGTTGTTACACACAAATGTGTTCAACCGTTATCCTGGATCCTGATATTTGGAATGCAATGTAGAGTTCAAGTGGGTAAACTACAGAGACTCCGTAAAATATCAGACATCCCCCGCCTCCAATGGAGGTGAGAGTTGAGGTTAAAATAGAAAAATTAAAATGTAATGCATGTGGACCTCGTAGATTGCAAGCAAAGCTAGCCCCACAAGCGTCCACGCCAACAAATTCAGCGTATCGGCCAACTCAATACCGACCATTAACACGTGGCACTACGCGCTTTGAAAATGCCTTGTCGTGGCATGACATTATTGAGGCCATTGATGATTCTTCTCCATGATTTTTTCATTTTCGTTGGATGCAACGTTGGTGGCCACTTGCCTGTTAGTGGTGTCGGCGGACACGACCTCTGCACATTTAACTCCAAGGAATGGCATGTGGAGCATGACATCTGCGCATTTAAATTACACATTTAACTCTAAGGAATGGCATCTTAAGTTCCTTAATAGTTTCAGAGTTTATCGCTGAGGAGGTTGTTGAAAAGTGCAATTTGCATTGTATTTTGAGAGAGTTGTACATGTCAAGACCAATGTATTTAATCTAATGATTATAAAATAAGGCTTAACTAATTACATTGCAATAAATAAATTTAAATATTAATAAAATTTAATTTATAATGTTAAATCATGAAGAAGTTGTATATTTTTTTCTAGTGTAAAGTAATATCTAGTAAAAAAAATTTAATGTGTAATAATCATATATAATAATATATAAATATATTGAGTTTTGTTTTAAGATAGGAAAATTATTTTAAACATTTTATGATTTGGTTGAGAGAATATTTCAACCATATACTAAGATGGGAGACTAACTAGTTGGAAAGAAACTCTCAATAAACTGGGAACTTGAATTGAATCAGATTAATAATAGCTACATATTCTAATACTATCCTTTAACAACTATTTCTATTAAGCTTTATCCACTCAAGTAAAAATTTAAATAATCTGACCATTTGACCTACAAACATTTAAGTTATCAATATTGAAGTACCAAGTACAAATCAATCATGAAACAATTGAATAATCTTTAATGTGAAAACCAATCTTCCAAACCTACACTAATAGCCTATTTACTTTTATGATATTGTTTTCCTCCAAAAATATATTTAATACTCATAATATTTATAAAATTTAAAATAAATATATGAAAATCAAATACCCATCATTAAACACTACAAGGACAAGACCTTCTAGCAGAGGTTTTTGCGGAAGCCCCTATGAAAATAGACCAAAAATCATTTTGTAGCGGAGGTCACTAGCGGAGTTGGGTGGGTGAATGTTTTAGCATATGTTTTTTTTAACGGTGCGTCTAAAATATAGAAATGCATTAGTGCTTTACTATCCATACAAGCACCGACGCCACAAATACCATGGTACACCGTCGATAATTTATTTTTATAAAATAAAAAAACACAGTGTGCTACATAAATTCACACACTAATGTTTGAATAGTCAATAGCACCTATGCCCTTTACAAAATAAAACATCTCGATGCATACCAGTAAGGAGCACCACTGTAGTCTTAAATTTCATAGAAATGTGGTGCTATTTCCAATGAAGCCTAGTTCGGTATGATTAACAAAACACCTTGGGGCATCTTCTAAAGAGCTCCACTAGCCGGTTTTTAAATTCTAGAAAAATAAGAAGGCTATAGAAAAAACACAACATTGATGCGGTACCTGTATAGAAACACCCCAAGGCATCTAAAGAAAAGAATTGCGATATTTTTTAATTAAAAAAAATGCATTGTTTTTGGGTATATCCCGCATCAATACATTTTGGAGGAGGATTAAATTAAAAAAACCCTCTCGACTGTAATTTTCATTTTTACAATCTACAGTACGGAAGAGCTCTGAAGCACTAGTGTCACTCATGCCACATGCAATAGCCCTTACGTCGATTCTTCTCTTAGCTCACCATCTTTCTGTACCATGGTCACTGTTTGAGTTTTCAATTTTTTCAAATTGTCCTATTTTTTTTTCTCCATTAACCTCCCCGGCGACAATATGTCTAGGTAATTTCTATGTTTCTTTATAATTTTACATTTTAGCAGTTTATAATTGTAAATTAGGCTAAATTTTCCACTATATTTTTTTCACTGCATGATGCGTTTAATATGTTTGGATTGCACCGATAGCAGTGTGCCCTTTAAAGTTTCAAGGTGTGCCACAAGTTGGTGTGTGAACATAATGCACCGTCGTTGTTGCAATGGGTTTTGTAAACTGAAATGCCTGGGATTGATGCAAAAGATTGTGCGTCAGTGTGGCACACCCGATGCATTTATATTTACCAAACACACCATAAATGTAATAGTTAAAAGTATAGCCATAGCTTGGTAAATTCGATAACCTGAACGCTCCATATTGGTGCACAAAAGTTATCTGTGCACAATTTTTCCGTACCTCTATGAAAAGTTAAAATTGTGAACCAACAATGGTGTGTTATGCTTATGTGCACAATGGTAGGGGTGCGGTTATAGTTGAAAGTGCACCAGCATTGGTGCATGACTGCATTTTGAGTGCACTGATGATTTGTTATTTTTATTTTTAATTAAAAATTATGTTCCATATTTTATAAAAACATATTTCATTTAATTAAAAAAAATGTATTTTATGTATGAGGCTGATGTATTTTATATGTCAATCATATAACATAAACATCAGCGGAGGGAGCACCAACAGGAGCAGGAGGAGCAAGCAAACCCATATAATATGGTTTGAACATGGCAGGCTAGAGAGAGGGAGAGGGATTTATATCTTCACCTTATTACTACAGCGACTCGAGCACTCTTGAGGATTGTAAACCTCCTCAAGTACTATGAGGAGGCTACATCCTTGAATGTGCATTTTGTTTTTTGGGCAAATATGATCCAGTGATGGAATGTCCAGAAGCAGGCTTTCCGTGTCGGTCCTATGGTGTGGTGTAGGTCCACGGAGAAGGACATATACTTTATCACTGGCCTATCCAAGAGTGGGGGGGATTTTCCCTAGTTCACTGATGTCCCCCATGGGGTTGCAACTACAAGTGAACTTGTGTATACTTAGAGAAATGTCGTGCCTCACGTGATCCATTCAACAAATTTCTAAGTCTGTGATGAACATCTAAATATTTCTTATTTTCCTGCAGAGGAAGTTAAGTGCCTCATTATTAGTCACCACGATTTCACACTCTAGTAGTGATGGGTAACACATTTGTTGCCCTCATTTTTATTATGTTGATTCTTTAATTCAGATACGACGTTGCATCAGATGGTATGCCATTTTTTTAGGCAATTTTGCATAGCTTTAGATAGATGTCATGCATTGAGACATGGGAGGGAGACATTCCCTTTCTTTTCTGATCTTTTTTGTTTATTTTTTGAGAGGTTTCGATAAATGAGGCCTACATTTTACCGTCACCCTACTAGGTCGATCAATGAGGTCTGAATGTACATGTGGGGGCAGATGATTCCTAAGAGGGGCATGCCAGAGTATCAAACCAAGATTTATCTCGAGGGACTGGTGCTACTAGTCAATGAGGATGACCATGTGTTTTCACATTGGCATTTCCGTACATGGGCATTGATTGGAGAGGGCGTATCAACATCTTCTTCACAACGGTTGAGCCTCTAGATGATAGAGGTAATATTAGTGTTTACTTTAAATTAATCAACTAGTTTCATTTTCCTATTTTAATGAATTAGAATAAAATGTATCCTAGCACATTATTTAACTTGTTTTATTAAATTATTTAATGACTTGTCTAATTATTTATCTATACTATATATTTTTTAGATATCAACACATTCGATGGGGACATGCCTCCTGCCCCAGTAGATGTCGAAGGGGATGAGGAGATGGGCAAGGCCCAAGAGGGTGAGGCACATACTCATGGGGGCATGGGCATCTAGGGCCGTAGGCTTTGTCTGCGAGTTTGGATGGACTACTGCGATAGATTGTCCAGAGTTTTGATTGATGTGGGAGTTTGTTGTACAAGGCCGTGAGATATCACCCCAAATCCTAGTTGTGTGAGTCTATATAAGGATTATCTATGCAAGATGATGTCTCTTATGCAATATATCATTAGAGCTAGTAGGGTACTAACAACGATGAGGGATGCAGTCCAACATCATGCATCTATAGATACATCTGATGAGGGTGATGATCACGATGATGATGAGGGTGGTGATGATGATGATCAAGGTGATGATGATGATAATGATGATGAGGGTGGTGACCATGATGCTTTTATTAGTACCACCCCACTGGATCATGGTTGTCAGAGTGTCGGTGATCCTTCTAGTAGTACACTTCCTCATTAGTCTCTAATGATGAGATGCTAGAGCTAGAGGATGTGCCTCATGTTTCTCTTGACAAAGCAGACCAACCACATCCTCCTCCACCTTAGAGTTTGTAAGACTGTTTTTGAGGGTGCAAATGTAGTTGACCATCCATTGTCTTATGCTCATGCAGACCAACCACCTCCTTCTCCACCTCAATTGAGTTCGACAAATGTTGATCATGCAGTAGTTGACCATCCATCATCTTCTACTGCAAGCCAACCTCACACTATGTTTGTTTCATCAGATATTTGATTGCTATTATTTGACTTGATGCAGTTATTTAACTTTTTTGTATATATATATATATATATATATATATATATATATATATATGGTGCATTTTTTTGTTCATGTTTATGTACTTAATTTATATGTAGGTATTGATGTGTATATTGTTAGGTCATTTTAGATATGTTCATTTAATGTGCTTGCAAATAGATATGTATGTGATAGTAGTTATTTACCATGAGTTTTATATTAATTTGAGAATGTGTCTACTGATGTTGTTAAATTAGGATGTTTTTGTTTTTTTAGATGTGATCACGATGATGATGCCCTGTTAGATTATTAGATTTGTGTGCTAGTTAATGAAGTTTATATGTGCTAGAGGTGTATATTATTAGATGATGGTAGTGATTTCGAATGTGTATCTTAGATGATGTTTATGATTTTTAGATGGTTAGCATTATGATGCTTATTTGTATGAAATAATATTTATTATAGATTATATATTGGTGAACTTATATCAAACTTTTATACATGAAATTGCATGTAAACTACTTAAAAAAAGCAAAGATATTTTTATAATTTACAAAGTTTAGTATGGTTGAAACTATGATTGTAAAATTAGGCTGGTATAATAGGTTGATATGGATTTAGGTAATATACATGTAGTTGACATTGAATTTTTTTATTTATAATCCACGTTCTCCACAATAAGATGTTGAAATATGCCCCCTCAATATTTTCCTGTATGTATACATTTAATTATTTTTTTAATAATATTTTGTAAAATATTACATATCAAATCCATATTAAACATTGAAAAATTTACAAATATCCCTCATACATTGAATTAGAAATCAACTATTAATGAAATAAGAATTATCTCAATCTTTGTCATTGAAGTGAAAATATAAGAAAATTTGCAATTTAAATTACCTTGCTTTATATAAAGCATCTATAATAATATGTTATTTAAGATGGACGTTGAAATATTTTACTTGTTAGTAAAATATTTTTTTGCTATAAAGATATTTTTGTCTTAAATATCACATGTAAATGGAACATAGAATGAATTCCACATAATGTAATATTAATAATGCTATTTCTTGTCATGTGAAAAAATCACATTTCTTCATTGTAGTAAAATGTAAATTATATTTTTTTACTCATTAATTTTTTTTTTCCTCATAATAAAAACTATGTTTAAAAACTTATAGTTGCTTCATATCTCTATATAAAATTAAATAAGATTAAGGTGTAAATTGAGA
Organism: Pinus taeda; assembly: GCA_000404065.3. Classification (NCBI taxonomy): domain Eukaryota; kingdom Viridiplantae; phylum Streptophyta; class Pinopsida; order Pinales; family Pinaceae; genus Pinus; species Pinus taeda. The sequence continues at coordinate 77,450 of APFE030630265.1, read as the reverse complement.
TATGGTAATTATGGCTAACATTAATCTCTTTTCTTATTGATATTTTTAATTTGTTAATTTTAAATTATTATTTTAAATGTAACTTTACATGACAAGATCTCTCTCATGCTAAGGTTTCTCTGGACACAATTAATTAGATTTAATATAACTTAAAGAAAATCTATTTTTATAAAATTTAATTTATTGCTAAAATTATGAGATTTAAAGCAATTTAAATTTAATATTTATTGAAACTCATACCAATTTAAATTAGAAATTCCTCTCTCTAAATATGAGGAAAATAAATGGAACATGATAAGGCTTCATGTGAACTTACTTGTAGTGGGAGATTTCTTCCACTAGAAGTTCTCCCTTAAAGTGACAAGTGAATTTTTTTCTAGAATAAAGATACAATAATATGATGCTAGTTTGTTTCTTTATTTCCTACTATACTATTGATTTAAATGTAACTCTTTTTAATAATAAATATGAGTTAAATAGTACAAAAATTATAATAAATTAGATTTAAACTTTTGAAAAATAATATATTTGATTATTTCTTAATGAAAATTTCATAAAATATTATTTTTCCCATATACTTATTAAAATTCATTTTTTTCACATTTCTCCTAGCTAATATTAAATCATGTTCACAATGATAAAGACATGTCTACTTTAACCAATTTGGTTATAAATACATAAACTAGAAATTGCACCAGATGTTGCAAAGGAAACGTCGTAAGGCAATAACATATAGCATTAATTAATGCTTCTTTGGCAACTATTGAAAGACAGAAAATATCAGCAAAAGGCAAGGACCATGCTACAATGAAATCTTATTACAATACTACTTCCTTGAGCCTTAAAAATCATGAGGCCTATGTTGAAGTTAAAGATGCATGAAGATTTTTTCTCTTGAGAATATGTTGTTCCATGTTATTTTTTCTTTAGGTACTCTTCATTCTAAGTTGAAGAATCTTAAGATTGTACTATAATGAACCTAGTTTTTGTACAAATCCTGATTCCATATTGATGATGGTTTTATGTGGATGTCGTTAACTATTTTATGTTGATTTGATTTCATACTCACATGATTTTTCTTTGTGGGTTCTTGATCTATTATATATTGTTTAATCTAATAAATGTTCATTGTATTTATGAGTGTCTAAATGCTCCTATATGTAACAGTGGTGGATTTCAGCACTTCAAGAGCAGTAAAAACAAGTCTATTGAGAGAACAACTCCAACACTAAGAGAGATTTGGTAGCAACTCTGGAATTGATGAACATGTCTTGCTCTATGGTGTTGGCTATCGGGAATAGCTTTCTTGATATTCTATAGAATAGCGTAAATTTTCATTTAGCTTGTACTACATTAACCATGAAATTGTCAACATTCAAGGCACACTTGCCATCACATTTGTAGAAAGACTTACAACAAAATATCAAAGATTTCTTATCAAGTCTAAATTCTCTTATATGCAACAACTACCTTGTGTTGTATAGTTTAGATTTGTGCAAGGAGTAGGAGTCTCAAGGTGCAAGCTATAATATGAAAAGGGGAAGTCAAGATTGACTAATGTATGAAGAATCTTGACAGATGTATGAAGAATCTTATTTGGTACTTGAGATTCATCTCGGAATAGCCTTATATATGCATTGCATATGCTTTGATAATAAGTTGCTTGATTCTCTAAGGTGATTTAGAATAGAAAAACTAAAGTGAACTATAATATCCCTAGTTGAGATAATAGTATTAATTAGAAAGACATATTCTAGAAAAGTACTATGTTGGTGCAATTTCTTGAGAGCTAAAATTATATTTATGAATGACCTTGCCTTGCCTATACTAATTTGATAGTTGTATTACTATAGATGAAGCTCATGAGCATAGCTTAAGCACAAACCCATTTTAGGAATGTTTTAGGAATTTCTTAATTTACGTTTGTTAAAGAGATGATATTTGAGGCTTTCCATAATATCTATAATAGATGCACATACATTATCAGATTATATTTGGGTTTGCAATATTTAATATCTGATGAACAAAAATTTCCCTATAGATATTAAGTACATTGTAAGTGATGACATACTCTTCATGAAACTCACCCATGGACATGGATAGGATGGTAATGAACCTCTAGTCCAAAATTTTGAACCAAATCCACTATTGCGAGATTCACCTATGATCCTAAGTTGAATATAGCATCACTCTTTTCCTTGTTGACATCTACCTTTATATGAAAGAGCTTTATCATGTTCTTCTCTTCATATTTCTAAAGGCTACTCAAATTCATCCACTTCTACATTGATGTGAAAAAAATAATCTTGTCCATGTCTAAGCTTCTTTGCACCTAATTGGTTGAATATGTGGCTATGCAGTTTTTCATTTTCACATCATTCTAATGGTTATTTAGGATGAGTCTTGGATGGAATTCCCAAGGTCTCTTTTGTGTGGACATCAATGTTGCAGTGGTTTCTAGGATTTTTTCGCTAGTGTGATGTGGTTGTAACCTTTGATTTTTGGAGGTTAAATTTCTAACTTCCATCTAATAATTATTGATAATTAAATTAAAATTCTAAAATATCCATGCCTATAAACATGAAAGTGTAAATGATGAAATCGGTTAGGGTTTTTTGCAACCCCATCTTAATAAGCGATCTTGGGGATTGATTTAAACAAACAAGTAACACCTCCCACAACCTAACATCCTTTAAGCGGGTGGGAGGAAGTGTTATAAACTTTTTGATAGTCCATGAGAAAATAAAATTTTCTTAATTAATATGAAGGGATTTTGAAATTTTATCACAAGATCAAAAGATGATTTTAATTTAAAATTCAAAGTTCTGCCAAAACTTTTTATACCTATAAAATATTTTTAAAGAATTAAAATGTTTTATAATAACATTTAATTTATGTAGATATGTGTGTTTAATTTAGAATAGGACTTTAAAAGTTTTAATTTAATTAATTATTTAGTGGATGTTAGGATTTAGCCTCCACTGAGTATTTTAGAATATTCATAATAGTAATCACAAATCGAAGGTTGAGAACATGTAACAAGATTTTTCAAATAAGAGGCTTTTCTGAGAAGAGTAATTATGTTCAACATAACTAGTTTCATATGACACTTGTTCATATGATATTTTTTTAATTGATCAGTTTAATTAGAAGAACAAAAAGAGAATCACTACTATACAGTTAAATCTCAACTTTTGATTTGTGGAGGTTAAATTTCTACCTTCCATCTAATAATTATTGATAATTAAATTAAAATTCTAAAATAGAGAAACCTATAAGTGTAATGAAATGACTTATGGCTTTTTGGCTTGTTGTATTGATAGACCATGATATTGGCCCATGGTATTATAACAAAGTGAGATTAAGAATATCAATATATAAATGGGATAAATCTCTTGTTACATGTTTTTTAAACATATTTTTTCCTTGAATGTTTTTTAAATGTATATATGTTACTTAACAAATATATATATATATCTAATAATATATATCTATATATAATAATTTAAAATAAAAATTATAATTCTTTTAATTTTTTCCAAAATTTTCTAATGTAAAATGCATCATGAAATATTTTAATATTAATAATATATTGATAGTTATTAAAATTTATGAACAATTTAATTTATAAATTTTGAAAAACTTAATTTTATAAATAACATCAAATGATATATATATATATATATATATATATATATAATATATATATATATATTATATATAATATATATATATATATATATATATATATATATATGGGTCAAGTAAGAGTGGAGCCTTCAATTAACCGAAAGAAAGATTACATATGGTACACGTCTTTACAAGTGTAAAGACCAACAAAAGACAAACTATTTGATGATTAACAAACAACAGGGTCAACAAGACCCAAACCCTTACACACAAAAACAAAATTAGACCCCTGGTCATTATTCCTAAGTGTTCAGACTGTGGAACTCTCCCCAATTCTTATCGCTCAATCTCCATCGTCGATATTACCTTCAATCGGATGATTCATATTCTCTTCGATCAAGAACCCAAATGATCTGATGGTCCTCAATGATATCACATCGTATACTTGCGCTACACTTACCTACTTCACGGAGTCGATATAGATTATAAACAATTGGTCTATAAAACTTCGGGTCCACTCTTAGACTTAACCTCCAATTATTTTAAAACACAATATCCATTCGATCAAAACCTATTTGATATGATGGTCCTCAATGTTATCACATCAGAAACTTGCACGACAATTACCTACTTCACGGAGCCGATAAAGATTATAAACCATTGGTCTATAAAACTTTGTGTCCACTCTTAGACTTAACCTCCAACCATTTTAAAACTCGATATTCATTTGATAACGAAGGCCATCAAAACCTATGGCCTGCGGCCCTTCAACTACCACGTTGTTTACCAAATAATCATCCCCCGTAGTTAGCTATGATGTAAGCATTGACTGTGGGATCGACGGTTAGGATTTACTATGGCACTTCAACTAGGCTCAAGAACTTCCACTCTCTCCTACATCTGCTAGTCTTCCTCCTGCTCATTATTCATGGTCTGGAAGTATGTCATATCTTTGGCTGCTTGTCATTGACAATCATCATGCAGTTTACCAGAGGGTATAGAATCCTAGTTGTGCCGAATATAGATTTCCTTACATAGGACTCCTTCATTCACCAAACAATCAGCTAACATATTTTATTTTCTTCACACATGAATGAAACAGATAGTTCTCAAGGTCCGCAAGTGGGAATGAATACGTTGAAAGACCTGCGAGAGCCTCCGATGTTTCGACACTTTTCCAGGTGTCATTCCATTACACATTTTGTTGGCTGCATTAATGACCAATTCAAAGTCAGCTTCAATGATGGCGTTGTGTAAATTTGACTCCATCAGGATTTCCAGGCACTGCTCTAAGGCCATGAGCTCCACCATGTTATTAGTGGCAGTCCCCAAATGACTGTGAAAGATATCCTTTATGCACCCCTGCTCATCTCTTATGACACCACCAAATCTAGCCAGCCCTAGGTTGCCCTTAGAGGCCCCATTTATATTTATTTTCAAAAAACCATGAGGAGGAGGCTGCTAGATATCTTTACCAGTAGTTATTTTTCTCACACCCTTGAGAGTGCCTTGGGGAACTAGAGAATGGAGACCCAACTACAGTAGTATGTGAGCATCCTAGGGCAAAGGAGGGTCCTGTTGATGCCCCAAAAATCGTTGCATCAACATCAGGGGATAACCACCCGGTCCGGACCTTAATACAACACCTTTTCCATTTGGGATGGTGGCTCCGACTGGATATAATGGGACCAGTTTCCCAGTAGTGAATAAAAGGGGTGGATAAATGATTGGTTTTCTAATAAGTGATAATGAATGGAGGACTTAATCTATAAGCGAAAACACAAATGACTATTTTATCCCGGGAAGCTTCTATTCTTAAGTGCAACGTTTGGTGATCTGTGTTCGTCAATAGGCATATAGATGACACTATTCAATAAACAAAGACATTCATTTAAATAATAATTTCTTCGTTCAAATAGTTGAACGAAGTAATTGATAAAACATTGTTACACTTCTCTTTTTATATTACTGATACATGTATGATTAGAAGAATAGCAAACTGTAAACATCCAGTAATGGAAAGTAAAAGAATGTTGTTAAAACACATGCATATATTCAATAATAGCAAGAATGATCAAACAACAATTCACATAAAAAGAATAAATTTAGACAATAGATAATAGTACCATATGAACTGCAAATCATTCCCAACGTCAATCACAATTCGAATTCCTTCTTCTGACTCAGAAATACTTTTAAATAAAGGCAGTAATGCACATCCACATAAAAGCTTCGTTATCAAAATTGGAATAATTGGTCCAGTTTTCATAAAAGAATATGCCTGAAGTACAGTAGTGCAACTTCAGGCTTAAGTCATATACAAAAACTTACGACCCTTTCTAAATACATGAGAGGGTCTATAAATACTAAATTAAACTAACAAACTACAAAATTAAAATGCTACTAAATTGGTATAACTCGATCTTGAATATCTCCCTCCCACAGCAATCTGATAGTCGGCAGCATGATTCATCACTCGGGTTGTTTTCCTTTTGACTTGAGTTGGCATATTGCCAGCATTGGTTCCACTTCTTGAGGGCGGCTGAGACGAGAATTGATTTGAGCAGCATAGGTGGCATCGTGTATATCGGGAATGATACACCCGATTGCATCCGTCAGGCACTTGAGGGCGGCTCTCTGGCTGTATGGTTTTACTAGGAACAACCAATAGGTGTCCCAAGTTAAACTTTTAATTCCTGTGATCAATCTCCCATTCTTTCCTAGCTCTTGGTAACATGATTGCTCCAATGTTTTGGCCGATAATAATTTACCTGGTGTACATTGAGAGATCATGTTAGATAAAAAGAGAGTATTGTTAATCAAATCAATCAAATTGTTCGTAGATAATTTGCATCTAGAAACCACTCTCTCTGCTTTCATCAATGGGACTGCTACTCCATGAATAGAATTTCTTTATGGGATTCTAAGATTTTAGGCAAGTTCATTGCCTGTCCCTCATTAGTGTCCTGCCAAGTAAGAAAATTCGTTAAAGTCGCATCAGCTTGCTCTAAGTCCTACCTGGCATCAACTGATTTATCTATTATAGATGTTGTTATGTCGCACAGAGGTTCAACTTGGGCAATTTTATGACACAACAATCTTATTTGTGTTATTAGTGCCTTATTAATCTGTATTGCCTCTGCTCTGAAATCGGCAGGCTGGAAAGACTCTTGAACTTCTCTATTTGAGATGATAATTGAGCAATTGCTCATCTTTTGTTTTTACCATCTGTTCATTCATTGCCTTCAATTTTGCTAATGCCTCCGATAATTCTTTCTGTCTCTGAATCGCTCCCGAATCTGCCCTCTGTTTCTCTTCATGCAACTGTTTGTTCAGTTGGTTATTTAACTGTTACTGCGTGGAAGGTTGTTGTTGTAGTTGTTCTGTTTTCTGTTGTGCCGCCTCCGATAGCTGTGTTTGTAGTGAAGCGATCGCCTAATCCTTTTCTTTCAACAAATTGCTCACCTCCGATGCCTTGTCCATGGTGGCTGCGGAATAGGCACCAACATATTGGGACAACTTTGTCAGGTCATCGGAAGGGTCATATTCTTCCTTCCACACTACATTGGTTGTTACTGTTTGTTCAGGGAACAGGGAAGGTTGATCAATCCTTCTCCTTTTTCGCTGTCGCTTTATTACAGCCCTGTGTTTTGAGCTATAAAAGACACCAATGAAGGAATATCCTCCACCTCCAAAATGACTTGATCCGAAGGATCCTTGGGAATTATTTCTAATTCTGTAGTCGAGGGTAGACCGCTGGTTCCTTCGCTTGGAATCTCTTTCAATGTTGTATCCTGTGTATCGGCCGCTTTGGATGTATCGGCATCCCTTGAGCTCTCAAGATTGCTTATAATTGAATCAAATTGTTGCCATTCCTGGAGCAATCTTGGGTCAATCTGAGTGTTGACATTCACCTCCTTACTGCTCTGCTCCTGCTGCCTTCTCTGTTCCTCCTCACGTATTCTCTCCTGTTCTTTCTTTTGTGCTTCCTCTCTGTCTTTCCTCTGTGTTTCCTCTTGTTCTTTCCTCTTTGCTTCTTCCTATTCTTTCTTTTGTACTTCTTCGAAAATTTCTGATGTAGCAGGAGGTTCGTTGGTAAGATGTTGTTCAGGCTCGTTTGATTGTGTCATCGGGGCAGTGGCTAACAAATCTAAAGGCAGAGTTTGCAACCTTTGCTCTCTAAGTTTGTTAAATTCAACTAACCCGTCGTCATGGTATCTCATTTTAGCTATCGCTTGCACCTGAAATATTGACTCGGCTGAGGAGAACAGGTTATCAAACTCATCTTCTTTATGTTCAAATTTAGTGAGTTTGGCCTGGTCTAGAACATTATAAACGACTTTTTTCGGATCAAAGCGTCTGTTAGGCAGAGTGGCGAGATTTAGTACATTAATCTTTTCCGCCTCTTTCTCTGCATGTTTATAATCATGCAGAGTATAGACGCAACACCTTAGAGGAAAAGGAAGCCAGACTTGCTTCTTTGAATTCCTGAGAGTCTTTGTAGCCGATGCGGATGTAAGCTGATATGCTATCTCTCGAGCTAATAGTTTGTCTGGTATATACAAGGGGAGGATATGAGGCCTGGCTTAACTACCGAAAACTCTTACATAAGTGAATTTTTCTTCTCCGAACCAAGTTCCTAAGGCTGTCAAGTCAATCTCTGCTAGAGAGGAAATCTTAGGAGCAGGTTTATCAAAAATTGCATAGTAAATAGGTAGCATAAATCTATTGCAGACTTGATATAGGTGGTGTTTATAATGGGCTTTCCATAACTTCTAGTGATAGATATGAATGGGCATGGGGTCCTGTGGAGTCCATCTCCACCCTAGCACAGGAAACTCGGAATTAAAACAGAGGCTGTCTAAAATGTAGGCACTAAAGTAAAATGGAGGGATGAATCTATCAGTAACACGAGATTTGTTTCTGAAATCAAGAATACCTGTTGCTAACTTATCCGATAATATATTCCCCCAATCCATGATTTCACTATTACATGCTGCTTCCATCAAAGGTACCATCTCTATGGAAAATTTTGAGGAGTCATGCAACCCCCACATTCGACACATCATAGCTCCAGCATAACAATAAGGAGAACATAAGGAATCGACGGAGTACTTACCTGAAGACTCATGTTTGTGTTTCGTCGGGTTCTGTCTCCATTCCCATATAGGCACTAACTCAGTTTCATTTTCATCTTTAAACTTCTCCATAAATGCTTTATTATACTTCTTCTTTGGTTCGGGCAAATGGTACATTTGTCTCAAATCATTGGGCTGAAACGAACCGAATACTCTCCCATCAATAGTGCAGAATGTTCTGTTCGTAATTGGAATTTCTTCAACGGCCCATCTCACCACATTGGTATATGGAAGAATTTGCTCTCGAGCCGCTATCCTGTGTAGGTAGGAATCAGCCAAATCTTTTAGAGTAGCATCAGATTTCCGGCTCGAGCCTGTAGTAACTTGTACTGATGTTTGCTGAGGTTCTTCGGCTTCGACCAGGCTGTAAATGCTCTGCCAAGTAGTATTACCAAGACCAAGACATGTGGTATCTGAGATTAATCCTTTTTTGCTTGGTCCCGGATCGGCAGCATGTTGTCCCGTTACGGTTACCACAGAAGCTGAAGTTGTTCCAAATTTCTTAGATTTCTTCCCCATTTGGTCTAAATTCGCTACTGTGGAGAAGCTCTGCACAAGAGATAAAATGAACGTAATGCGGAGAATAGATGGCAGACACCAAGTATGGAAGAATTATGTCAATCAATGAATAATGGAAGATTATCATAAGGCTCCCGCGGATACAATCTCTTAAGGGATTTTGGCATAACTGCTCCACTAATTGGCCGTTTAAACCTGTCAATCATTTAAATGCTCATCATATCCTTTATTTGTCGAATAGTCTATTTAAGCGTGGATTTGATTTTTTGGCGGTTGGGCAAAAGTGAATCACTATCGGGAAGAGAAAGGCTTTTAATAATAATTAATATAATATGTCGAAGCCATATCAATCCTTTTTGAAAGGCGTGCTTGGCTTTATCACAATCGGCGATAGGAGGAAACCTTGAGCAGTTTTATTTAAGTTATTGCGGAATCCCCGATCGTCGATAGCGATATCGCTTAGCTCGCATCGGGAGTTTTAAGGAGAAGACGTTTCGTTGTATTCATATCGCATTCCGCGATCGCCGATAGTGATATCGCATCGGAGCAAGGAGAGGGGCCTTTTGTTGTGATTGTTTATTTTCCAATAGCCAATGGTTATTCGCACTTGTCACATCGGGGAAAACCAATGGGTCTTTTGTTATACATCCTTTGTTATTGCGATATGCGATCTTGCGATCGCTTTATCGCAATTGTAAAGAATTATTTATTTTTATTATAAGATTGATTAGTTATTAACTCAAAGGGTTTTATAATGTTTTGTTTGTTTCCGGACCTTTTGAGGAATGATAAGTTAATACCAATTTAATCTAAAAGGGACCCATTTCATATTATAGTTTTCTAAAGTAAAATTTTATGAAATGGGGGGTTGTTGTATAGCACAACAATTGGCGATTCGCTAGGAAAAACAGTTATCTCTGAGAAATATTGGAATATTTGAACTTTCTTTACATAGACATCTGATCAAAAAGGAAAATTCTAATATAACTAAGTATACATACATTCTGAATATAATAAAAGCTATTTTTGCTAATTTCTTCTCTTGTTAAAATTAAATACATTCTAAGTTCTAAATTGGCCTCTTTTGGTTGATAATGATAAAACAAAACAACTTTCCAACTTAGCCTTTTTGATTGACTCCTTTGTCATAGGTAGAGCCTCTGCTGCCAACAAACGTTCATAGTTTCGACAGGGATACCTTTTAACCTTTTGATTGTCCATGATCCCTCCTATCCCAGAGTATAATTAAAAGAATGAATTCAAAATATGCTTTCATATTTTGTATTTCTTTTCTTTTCCATTATTTTGTAAGATAAAAATCCATTGTCCTGGTTTGGTAGCCAGCTGTTTGACAATGCCATTCACTGGTTGTAATCTAACCGAACAAGCTGGCTCGTGATGAGACCCCTTATCTTATGCTTATAAGTCATTACCCTGTTTTGGTATGCAGTGTTGGTAATGTTGGTTACACTATTTCCCAATGATCATGGTAAGCAGGCTTGTGATAAGACCCCTTATCTTTATATCCGATATTTTAGAATTACACTCTGAGTAATCATCAACTTGGATGAATGGGATGGACAATTTTCTCCTTAAGAGAGAATGGATGACAAGGTAAGAGTTGAAGATGCTAATATTGAATTAGTTTCTGTTTTGATATCGATAACCCTTTTGTGGCCAGTTTGAAAACATTAAAATGATTTACAGTACTTCTAAATCTTGAGAAGATTTCACAAAAATAAAATTGGGTTTTCAGAATGTGAATATACCTAATTTCCTAGAGATTATCCCTTTTGCTTAAGGCTTCTATTTTCAAAAGTAAATATTAAAATTACTTCTCTTGAGCAACTTTTCAATATATCAAAGGCCAATAGAAGCTATTTTACAACTTTATTTCCTAATGGTCCTGAAAACTACAAATCCTACTGAAATTAAAGGAGAAGGGGTTACCTCCTCAATTGAAGAATTTCTTTAAGATGAGGCCATTAACAGGAAGAGAGTCCCTCTTTCCTGATAGATCTTGTAATATGAATGTCGAATGGCCTATCTTCTCGCTAATCTGAAATGGTCCAAGCCACATCTTTTGGAACTTGGTGTGTTTACCTTTATCCTCATGGGCTTTGTCCCATTTCAAAACTAGATCACCAACCTGCAACTGTTTAGAACTAGACGAAGCTGAATCAAACAATGACTTGATTATCTGCTGATGTTTAGCATGAGTAATTTTGGCCTTTTCTCTTTCCTCTTCTAATTTTAAAATTTGATCATGTCTAAGTTGGATAGAAGAAGAGGGGCTTTCTTCAATAAACTAAACTAGGGCTAGAGAAGGAAGCACTAGGTTGGTCGGTAGTACTGCTTCTTTCCCATATACAAGATTGAATGGAGAAGTACCTATGGAGGCCTTCTGCGTTATTCTATCAGCCCATAGTGCGAATATTAAAGATTTGTGCCAGTTTTTATGATTTTGTTCAATAGTTCGCTTAATAATTTTGAGTAGATTTTTATTGGTAGACTTTGCTAAACCATTACCCTGGGGATAGTAATTTGCAGAATATTTCAATTTAAATCCTCTTTTATAGCAAACTCAAACATGGCATTTCCAGAGAAATAAGATGCATTATAAAAAACAAGAGCATTTGGGACACCAAACTTGGTAATGATGAATTGATCAATAAACTCTATAATTCCTTCAGAGTTTGTTGTGTTTAACGGAATTGATTCAACCCACTTGGTAAAGTAATCAGTAGCAGTAAGGGTATACTTATGTTGTTTGGAGGGCTGTGGATTTATTTCCCCAATGATATCCAATTCCCATTGTTTAAAAGGTTGATCAATGTTGACTGGTTGCAAAGGGAAAGCTGGTTTTCTTTGTCTTCCACTGGAGATTTGACAACTTCGGCATTTCCTTACATATTCGTGAGTATCTCTAAATAAGGTGGGCCAATAATATCCAGAATGAATGATTTTGTGGGTTGTTGTGTTAGCTCCAAAATGTCCTCCTGCTGGTCCATCGTGTAGCTCCTGCAAAACCTTTTGTGCTTCAGGTTTTTCCAGGCATCTTAATAAAACTGAATCATAATTTTGCCTAAAAAGTACATCATCAATGATTATGAAGTTTTTTTCCTTTAATCTGATGGCTCTTTTATTTTTATAAGAAAGATTAGGAGGTGCATATCCATTTTTCAAATAAAAGATTAAATCTGCATATTGAGATTCAGAATTGGTGATACTTATCTGGTTGATTTCTTCAATATGTTTTGTATCACCTGATTCTATAATGTTGGATGCTCCTGCTAATAACCTGCAAAAACCTTGGCCTCTAACAATATTTGCTGGCTTGATTTCTAGGTCATATTCTTGAAGTGCTATAACCCAATTTTCCCTTTTCTCACCTAATTCCCTTTGGATCAGTAATTGCCTTACTGTAGAAAAATGAACTATAACTTTTGTATGGGCTTTTAAAAGGAAGGGTATGTAATGTTTGACACCTTTATACACAACAAAGACTTGTTTTTCAACTTCGGAATAATTTATTTCTGCACCCTGAAAATTTGAACCAAAAAATGAAATCTGTGCTTTCAAGTTGTGATCATTAATCTGAGTGAGTACCGCTGCATAAGATGAATCAGACGCAATAGTATACAATATGAAATTATTAGAAAAATTAGGAGTGTTTAAAGTGGGGGCATTAATTATTGATTGTTTGATTAAATCAAATGCTTCCTTTTCTGCAGATCCCCATTTAAACACTGAATTTTTCTTAATCATGGTTTGTAATGGTAAAATGATATGAGAAAAATCGGGAACAAATCTTTTGACAAAGTTGATTTGACCTAAAAATGACTACATGGAATTTTTGTTATGAGGAAATGGGATTTCAAAAATCTCTTTAATCCTATTTGGATCAATATAAATACCATCTTTGGAAACGATAAAGCCCAAGAGCTTTCCTTGATTAAGAGCAAAGAAGGATTTTTTGGGATTGAGTGAAATACCATACCTTCTACAACATTCAAAGATTTGATTCAAATCATGTAAATGGTTGGATCTCTTCTTGGAAAATACAGTAATGTCATCTAAATAGACAACTACTATTTTGTTGATCAATCCTTTGAAGGCTATATCCATTGCTCTTTGGAATGTAGCTCCTGTGTTAATAAGTCCAAAAGGCATTTTCTGATAGGCACAAGTTCCCCATTTTGTTCTGAAGATAGTTTTGAGTCTGTCATCAGGATGGACCAAAATTTGGTTGTATCCTAAAAAACCATCTAAAAAGGACATTAGCTCAGAACCTGCTACTGAATGGAGTATCTGCTCCATGGTAGGTAATGGGAAATTATCTTTTTGGCTTGCCTTGTTCAGATTTCTGAAATCTATACAAATCCTGATGTCATCGTTTTTCTTCCTAATAGGCACCATATTGGAAACCCAGTTTGAGTTCCGAACAGGAAAAATAATCTTAGCTTTCAAGAGTTTAATGAGTTCTGATTTTATCTGAATCTCTAAGTTTGGATGTATTTTCCTTAACTTTTGTTGAACTAGTTTTCATTCAGAAAGCATTGGAACGGTATGCTGGATGATTGATGTATCGTATGTTTTTAAGTCATCATACTTCCAAGCGAAGACATGTTTATTTTTTCTTAATAATCTAATAAATGCTATCCTTTCTTCCACAGAAAGTCCTAGTCCTAAATTGATATTTTGAGGTTCTGCTCAGTACCGAGATTTATCAATTCAAATACTAAGGTAGAACTTTGGAGTTTTGAATTGGTTACATTTTTAAACCTATCTTTAATGTCGTAGAGATCTTCAAGTTTAACCACAGGTTTTGGTATCGAATTTTCCTCATGCTTTTCTTTCATCTGAAGATCATGATCGCTTTCATCAAGGATTTGATCATTGTAGGACTTGTCGGAAGTCAATAAATGTAAGATGTCTTTATCGTGATTGAACACTCACCAACTGGTGACGTTGTCAGGAATCGATGGTCTAAAAATAACCTCTACTAAAAATCTATCTGGGCTATAATCTTCGGAAGGTAGGAGTTTAGAAGCAACATTGGCCAATAAGTCAGCTGCTGCATTCTGGGATCTGGGAATAGGTGAAATACTGAATTCTAAGAAATGAGATATAAGCTCCTGGACGAAAGACTAATAGTGCTTGAGGTGACTAGAGAGACAATGGATTGTATTTCGGACTTGTTTTACGACAATCTCTGAATCGCCAAACACTTTCAAATATTGAACTTTCAGGCCAAAAGCTTTATATAGTCCTTGGACCAAGGCCTCATACTCGGCTGTATTATTCGTGCATTCAAATTCCAGCCTACAAGACAACATTGTTTTTTCTCCCTCAGGGCTGACTAAAATACGCCCTGCTCCTTATCCTTCACTGGATTTAGAACCGTCAAAATATAAAGACCAAAATAAATAATTATCAACAATTTTATTTACAGTGGTCTCAGCAACATTAACACATCTTGATCTATCGGTTTGTGAAGAATTTTCGATTTGGGATGTGAAATTGTTTACTGAGAAAGGAGATGGTTGGGCAATATAATTGCCAAAGAATGATTCAGAAGAGTAATTCACCAAAATATTATTGTTAAATGTAATTGGTTGATTCTCTTGTTCGAATTTTGTGACAGTATGGGTCATGTGTTTCTCCCGATTGATATTTATTTGATTTGGCTTTCCCTTATAGGGTAGCCACATATGGGACCAATCTGTAGAAATATACCCATGGAGCTTCTCAGACCAATCCCTGCTCAAAATTAAACCATAAAACTCAGGTATATCAACGATTAAGATATCAATTCTTTGAACTTCTCGTGGATCAGCCGATAACTTGATAGTTACAGAGTTTATTTCCCCTAAGACCTGGACTTTGGTTCTATCTAACCGCACAATGTGAATTGAAGACTTTTGGGGTTCTATGTTCAGTTTAGAACAAACTGAAGCTAGCAGAAAAAACTAAAGCTAGCATTATATTAGAGGATGCCCCTGAGTCAATCAAATAGTTGTGTAGATTTCGGTTATAGATTTCATAGATTAAGAGGAAAGGGGGGGTATGGGAATTTGATCTATCTCCAATTAGAATTGTATTAGTAGCCTCAACTCTACCAAAAGGTGGTTTTCCTAAATCATTTGCAGCTTTAGCACTAGGAAGAGGCGAAGAAGGAACAACATTTAGTTCCTTAAGAAGCAATTTCTGCTGATGTTTTAATTTGCTAAGTTCAAACGTGGTGATGTTTGCCTTAGTTTTCTTCATATCATCAACAATATTGTAATCCATTGAATCCGACACTACCAACGTCTTGGATGTTGAAGGTATATTTGAGGTTGATGGTTGGCTTTGAGGTAGTGTTGCAACCAGCTTCTTTGTGGGTACCTTTTCCTTCGTAGTATTAGTACCTGCACTCCTTTTCTTTGAACTTGCCTGGATAGGTTCAGGGGCACTTTTGCTCCTAGTAGTCATAGGAAAAGCTTCTTGTTCAGTTTCGGTGTTGGAGTTAGGCAATATGAAGTCCCATATTCCATGGCATTCAACAACTTCCTCTTCTTCGAATTCATCGGATGCTGCAATTGTTTCATCTTCTTCTTCTTCCTCGGGGTCTGAATCTGCATTAGATATAACATTTGGTGGTTTTGACTCAGGTTTCTTAAAATTCCTATATGGTTTCTTTGTTGAAGTTTCTGCTACTTGCTTTTTAATTTCAACCATTTCATTTGACATTGTTTTGAGGACCTTTTGTAGACCCTCCATATCGTATGGATCTTTCGTGATTTTCTTCTTTGAATCATCCTTGAAAGAAACTCTTTTGGATTTCCTATCTTTGAGAGCAGCTTTCTTTTCCAAAGCAATAATACGTTTTTCCACAGTGAGGGCTTCTTTCATGTTTTCGGCCAAAGTTGGTTTCCCAGCCCTATCTACAAAAATGGTTATATTTGAAGGTAAGGATGTGATGTACCACTCGCTTCTAATTTGTTCACTTGGCTTGGAATCAGTGGGGATTTTATTCAAGAGCTTATTGAATCGGGAGTTAAATTCCTTAATTGGCTCTCTAGATTCAATCCTTAGATTTGAAAGATCATTAATTAGTGTCGCCAAGGATCTATCATCGCCATATTTGGTAAGAAACTGCTCCTTAAAGATATTCCAACTGGTAATGGATCCAGAGGGCAAGGAAAAATACTAAGACCCAGCTGATCCTTGTAAAGTGTAGGGGAAAATCCTAACTACAACATCTCCTTTTGTTACTCCTTTTAGATTAACTGACAACATGAAATTATTTATGTGTTCCTTAGCTAATGTTCCAGTGTCTAGATTAAATTTTGGTAACCACTTCTCAGGATAATTAGGTAATGGATGTAATGGTGCAGGAAAAGTGACCACACCAGGGCTATTCCATCGATTCTGAGCCATCTTGGGAGTACCAACGATTGTCAGTGGTATTCTAGGTGCTTGGGGAGGAGGTGGTATTGAAGACTGAATAGGTTGTGATGTTGAAGGTGGTGATCCCTGGTGAACAATAATATGTAATGGGGAAGTGGATGTTTGACTTCACACTAGAGATGATGAGATGGAAGATGATGGAGAAAAGGTCTCACTACCAGAACCTTCAGTGTTCTTTTTAGCCTTTTTCCTTTGGGGTAAAGGCAACTCAGCTGGTTCAATGCCGAGTTTTTCGCTTTGAAGTCTGGTGAGAGGATGAGGAAGATGGAATTGCGAAGTCTCACTGCCTTGAGATACTTCAGATCTCTAAGGTAATATGGAAAAGACTTGAAGTTTATAGATGATAGATTGAACTTCAGGGGACTCCGGACTTAAACGTTCTGAAGTATGATGGGGTTGAGCAGTGGTAGTTGATCCCTCTTCTTCTCGTTTGGACACTCGTGTTTCAGAATGCAAACAAGAAGTCCGAGGTGAGGTGGAGGGTGATTTACTCTGAGAATGGTCTATAGGTTTTGATTTACTCGCCATTCATAGTTGATGGTCCTCCTTCTAGCGCCAAAAATGTTGAGGCCCTGAAAATTGTTGCATCAACATCGAGGGATAACCACCCGATTCGGACCTTAATACAGCTCCTTTTCCATTTGGGATGGTGGCTCCGACTGGATATAATGGGACCAGTTTCCCAGTAATGAATAAAAGGGGTGGATGAGTGATTGGTTTTCTAATAGGTGATAATGAATGGGGGATTTAATCTATAAGCGAAAACACAAATGACTATTCTATCCCGAGAAGCTTCTATTCTTAAGTGCAAAGTTTGATGATCTGTGTTTTTCAATAGGCATATAGATGACACTATTCAATAAACAAAGAAATTCATTTAAATAATAATTGCTTCATTCAAATATTTGAACCAAGTAATTGATAAAACATTGTTACACTTCTCTTTTTATATTACTGATACATGTATGATTAGAAGAATAGCAAACTGTAAACATCTAGTAGTGGAAAGTATAAAGACTGCTGTTAAAACACATGCATATATTCAATAATAGCAAGAATGATCAAATAACAATTCACATAAAAAGAATGAATTCATACATAGATAATAGTACCATATGAGCTGCAAATCATTCCCAACGTCAATCGCAATTCGAATTCCTTCTTCCGACTAAGAAATACTTTTAAATAAAGGCAGTAGTGCACATCCACATAAAAGCTTCGTTATCAAAATTGGAATAATTGGTCCAGTTTTCATAAAAGAATATGCCTGAAGTACAGCAGTGCAACTTCAGGCTTAAGTCATATACAAAAACTTACGACCCTTTCTAAATACATGAAAGGGTCTATAAATACTAAATTAAACTAACAAACTACAAAATTAAAATGCTACTAAATTGGTATAAATCGATCTTGAATATCTCCCCCACAGCAATCTGGCAGTCGACAACGTGATTCATCACTCTGGTTGTTTGCCTTTTGACCTGAGTTGGCATATTGCCAGCATTGGTTCCACTTCTTGAGGGCGGCTGAGACGAGAATTGATTTGAGCAGAATAGGTGGCATCGTGTATATCGGGAATGATACACCTGATTGCATCCGTTAGGCACTTGAGGGTGGCTCTCTTATTGTATGGTTTTAATAGGAACAACCAATAGGTGTCCCAAGTTAAACTTTTAATCCCTGTGATCAATCTCCCATTCTTTTCTAGCTCTTGGTAACATGATTGCTCCAATGTTTTGGCCGATAGTAATTTACCTGGTGTGCATTGAGAGATCATGTTAGATAAATAGAGAGTATCGTTAATCAATTCAATCAAATTGTTCATAGATAATTTACATCTAAAAACCGCTCTTTCTGCCTTCATCAATTGGGACTGCCATTCCATGAATAGAATTTCTTTATGGGATTCTAAGATTTTAGGCAAGTCCATTGCCTGTCCCTCATTAGTGTCCTGCCAAGTAAGAAAATCCATTAAGGTCTCATCGGCTTGCTCTAAGTCCTGTCTGGCATCAACTGATTTATCTATTATAGATGTTGTTATGTCACACAGAGGTTCAACTTGGGAAATTTTATGACACAACAATCTTATTTGTGTTATCAGTGCCTTATTAATCTGTATTGCCTCTGCTCTGAAATCGGCAGGCTGGGGAAGACTCTTTAACTTCTCTATTTGAGCTGATAATTGAGCAATTTTCTCATCTTTTGACTTTACCATCTGTTCATTCATTGTCTTCAATTTTTCTAATGCCTCCGATAATTCTTTTTTTCTCTAAATCGCACCCGAATCTGCCCTCTGTTTCTCTTCATGCAATTGTTTGTTTAGTTGGTTATTTAACTGTTGCTACATGGACAATTGTTGTTGTTGTTGTTCTGCTTTCTGTTGTGCCTTCGATGGCTGTGTTTGTAATGAAGCGATCACCTGGTCCTTTTCTCTTAACAAATTTCTCACCTCCGATGCCTTGTCCATGGTGGCCGCTGAATAGGCTCCAGCATATTGGGACAACTTTGTCAGGTCATCGGAAGAATCAAATTCTTCCTTTTAAACTACATTGGCTGTTATTGTTTGTTCAGGGAACCGGGAAGGTTGATCAATCCTTCTCCTTTTCTGTTGTCGCTTTATTACAGCCCTGTGTTTTGGGCTATAGAAGACATCCAATGGAGGAATATCCTCCACCTGCAAAATGATTTGATCTGAAGGATCCTTGGGAATTATTTCTAGTTCTATAGTAGGGGGTAAACCGCTGGTTCCTTCACTTGGAACCTCTTTCAATGTTGTATCCTGTGTATCAGCCGCTTTGGATGTATCGGCATCCCTTGAGCTCTCGAGGTTGCTTATAATTGAATCAAATTATTGCCATTCCTGGAGCAATCTTGGGTCAATTTGAGTGTCGACATTCACATCCTTGCTGCTCTGCTCCTGCTGCCTTCTCTGTTCCTCCTCACGTATTCTCTCTTGTTCTTTCCTTTGTGCTTCCTCTCTATCTTTCCTTTGTGCTTCTTCCTATTCTTTCCTCTGTGCTTCTTCCTGTTCTTTCCTCTGAAGTTCCTCCTGCTCTCTTCTTTGGATTTCTTCAAAAATTTCTGATGTAGCAGGAGGTTTGTTGGTAAGCTGTTGTTCAGGCTCGCTTGATTGTGTCATCGGGGTAGTGGCTAACAAATCTAGAGGCAGAGTTTGCATCCTCTGTTCTCTAAGTTTGTTAAATTCAACTAACCCGTCGTCATGGTATCTCATTTTAGCTATCACTTGCACTTGAAATAATGACTCGGCCGAGGAGAATAGGTCATCAAACTCATCTTCCTTATGTTCAAATTTAGTGAGTTTGGCCTGGTCTAGAACATTATATACGACTTTGTTTGGATCAAATCTTCTGTTAGGAAGAGTGGCAAGATTTAGTATATTAATCTTTTCCGCCTCTTTCTCTGCATGCTTGTAATCATGCAGAGTATAGACGCCACACCTTAGAGGAAAAGGAGGCCATACTTGATTCTTTGAATTCCTTAGAGTCTTTGTAGCTGATGCGGATGTAAGCTGATATGCTATGTCTCGAGCTAATAGTTTATCTGGTATATACAAGGGGAGGATATGAGGCCTTGCCTGACTGCCGAAAACTCTTACATAGGTAAATGTTTCTTCTCCGAACTAGGCTCCTAAGGCTGTCAAGTCAATCTCTGCTTGAGAGGAAATCTTAGGGGCAAGTTTATTAAAAATTGCATAGTAAATAGGTAGCATGAATCAATTGCAAACTTGATATAGGTGGTGTTTATAATGGGCTTTCCACAACTTCTGGTGATAGATATGAATGGGCAAGGGGTCCTGTGGAGTCCATCTCCACCCTAGCACAGGAAACTCAGAATTAAAATAGAGGGTGTCTAAAATGTAGGCACTAAAGTAAAATGGAGGGACGAATCTATCAGTAACATGGGATTTGTTTCTGAACTCAAGAATAGTTGTTGCTAACTTATCAGATAATATATTCCCCCAGTCCATGATTTCACTATTGCATGCTGCTTCCATCAAAGGTACCATCTCTATGGAAAATTTTGAGGAGTCATGCAACCCCCAAATTCGACACATCATAGCTCCAACATAACAATAAGGAGAGCATAAAGAATCGACAGAGTACTTACCCAAAGACTCATGTTTGTGTTTCGCTGGGTTATGTCTCCATTTCCATATAGGCACTGACTCAGTTTCATTTTCATCTCTGAAATTTTCCAGAAATGCTTTGTTATACTTCTTCTCTGGTTCGGGCAAATGATACATTTGTCTCAAATCATTAGGCTAAAACGAACCGAATACTCTCCCATCAATAGTGCAGAATGTTCTGTTCGTAATTGGAATTTCTTCAACAGCCCATCTCACCACATCTGTATATGGAAGAATTTGCTCTCGAGCCGCTATCCTGTGTAGGCAGGAATAAGCCAAATCCTTTAGAGTAGCATTGGATTTCTGGCTCGAGCCTACTGTAGCTTGTACCGATGTTTGCTGAGGTTCTTCAGCTTCGACCAGGTTGTAGATGCTCTGCCAAGTAGTATTACCGAGACCAAGACATGTGGTATCTGAGATTAATCCTTTTTTACTTGGTCCTGGATCGGCAGCATGTTGTCCTGTTACCACAGAGGCTAAAGCTGTTCCAAATTTCTTAGATTTCTTCCCCATTTGGTCTGAATTTGCTACTGCGGAGAAGCTCTGCACAAGAGATAAAATGAACGTAATTCAGAGAATAGATGGCGAAAACCAAGTACGAAAGAATTATGCCAATCAATGAATAATGGAGGATTAACATAAGGCTCCCGCGGATACAATATATGAAGAGATTTTGGCATAACTGCTCCATTAATTGGCCGTTTAAACCTGTCAATCATTTAAAAGCTCATCATATCCTTTATTTTCCGAATAGTCCATTTAAGCGTGGATTTGATTTTTTGGCAATTGGGTGCAAGTGAATCACTATCGGGAAGAGAAAGGCTTTTAATAATAATTAATACAATATACCGAAGCCATATCTATCGTTTTTGGATGTTGCGGTTGGCTTTATCGCAATTGGGGATCAGAGGAAAGCTTGAGTAGCTTTATTTATGTTATTGTGGAATCCCCGATCGCTAATAGCGATATCGCTAATTCGTGTCGGGAGATTTTTTGGAGAAGACTTTTTGTTGCATACATATCGCACTCTCCGATCGCCGATAGCGATATCGCATCGGAGCAAGGAGAGGGGCCTTTTGTTATGATTGCTTATTTTCCCGATAGTCGATAGTTATTCACGCTTGTCGCATCGGGGAAAACAAATGGGTCATTTGTTATGCATCCTTTGTTATTGTGATATGCGATCTTGCGATCGCTTTATCGCAATAATAAATAATAATTCATCTATCTTATTATAAGACCGATTATATATTAAATCAAAAGGTTTTATAATGTTTTGTTTGCTTCCAGACCTTTTGAGGAATGATAAGTTGATACCAATTTAACCTAAAAGGGACCCACTTCATATTATAGTTTTTGAAAGTAAAATTTTATGAAATGGGGGGTTGTTGCATAGCACAACAACACCATAGCATAATGGTGTCACAGAGAGGAAAAATTGATCGTTAAAATAGATGGCCAATTGTATGCTATAGTCCAAATAATTAGCTCCTAAGCTATGGGCCGAAGCTATTAATTGTGCAACATACATTTAGAACAACATTCCTCACAAAGCACTCAAACACACCACTCCATTTGAATGTTGGACCGGTAAGAAACCGAAAGTGTCGCACTTTCACATTTTTGGTTCACGAGCATGGGCTCACATTCCGACAGATAAGAGGAAGCCTTTGGAGCCTCAAAGTGTTGAATGTACCTTTATTGGATATCCTGACAATGTCAAAGGATATAGATTGCTGGAATCTCACACTGAAAAGTTCCTTGTAGCTCGAAGTTTGAAGTTTGAAGAAGAATCACTACATGATTTTTTAGCAGACCCTGCCGAGGAACCGCTTGTTGCCACTAATGAGGAGGAGTCTGAAAATTCTTCAAGAACTTTAGAGCAGCCATCAAGGAAGACTCTTGGGTTTGATTCAAAGGATGAGGAGCAGGTCATGGCTGATCCAAATCAGCTGCCAACTTGGGCAGAGAAAACCCTGCAAGATGCGGGCGAACTAGTCAATGATCCTGTGGATGCGAGAAGGACTAGATCATAGTTTTTTGGGGCTCCTCAAGCCCTGGCTACCAACAAACCATTGATTCCCATACATTGCTATATGAAATTTGGTTCATATCCACAGTCACACTCTGAGGCTGCTGGAAACTTGCTTTGGGAGGCTGCCATGGATGAAGAGTACTTTACGCTCAAGGAAAACAACACATGGGACTTGGTTCCACTTCCGAAAGGAAGAAAACTTGTTCGACGTTGATGGATCTATCGAGAAAAGATTGCTGCAGATGGTGATATCAGAAAGTACAAAGCTTGATTGTTGCAAAAGGATACTCACAGGTACATGGCATATACTACACACAAACATTTGCACCTGTTGCAAAAATGGACTCTGTTCGACCAATTTTTAGCCATTGCTGCTTCTCGCATATGGGAAGTTCATCACATGGATGTAAAGAATGCATTTCTTCATGGATATATCAAGGGGAGATATATTTGGAGCAACCACAGGGATACATTCATAACTCTTCCCTCATTTGTAGATTAAATAAATATTTGTATGGCCTAAAACAGGCTCCCAGAGCCTAGTATGCAAAGATGTATTCTTTCCTGCTTTCCATTGGATTCATTCGATGAAAATCTGATCCGAATGTTTATTTTATACAACATGATGATTCCATTTTGCTGATAGTACTTTTTGTAGATGATTTACTGATGACAAGGAACCTTACCTCAGCTATTTATTTAGAAAAATCAACATTGCACGATCAATTTTCCATGACATATTTAGGGTTGTTGCACTACTTTCTTGGTCTTGAAGTTTCTCAGTCTACTTCAGGGATCAAGATGGAACAGTCTAAGTATGCATCAGATCTACTTGTCCGCTTTGAGATGACATAATTCAAGCCAACAACATCTCCCTTTCTTTCGGGGACCAGATTTGAGGATGCGGGTACTACACCTTTGGTGGAGAGTACATTGTATCAACAATTGGTTGGGAGTTTGTTGTATCTTACTCACACCCGACCAGATATATCTTTTGCAATTGGATTTCATTTCAGATATATGCATGAGCCCCATGAGCTTCATTGGAAAGCTGCAAAGAGAATGCTTAGATATGTGAAAGGTACTTCCAGTTTTGGTATCTTTTATGTTGCAGATTGCCCACTTTAATTGATTGGGTACACAGATTCTAATTGGGCTGGCGATGGTACAGACCGCAAGTCCACCTCTGGTTATGTTTTCAACTTTGGCTCAAGGCATTTTGTCTGGTCTAGCAAGAAGCAATCCATGATTTATTTATCTACAGACGAGGCAGAGTATAGAGGTGTAGTGTATGCAACTATACAGGTTGTTTGGTTGCATGGGCTTCTCTTTGAGTTTGGTATTCAGTATCCACTTCTGACTGTCATTTTTTGTGACAATCAGGGGTCCATTCAGATATCGATTGATCCAGTTCAGAGGCAGAGGACCAAGCACACCGAGATTCACATGCATTACATCGCGAGCTGATCCGTGACTGAGTCATATCACTGCAGTATTGCCCCACTGAGTAGCAGGTTGCATAATCTTCACCAAGTCTTTCACTGAAAAGAATTTTTCATAATTGAGAGCTATGCTTAGAGTGGTGGAGGCAGATGAGTAGGCCCTTCTGGCCACTTA
>APFE030630265.1:14136-42185 GCA_000404065.3 Pinus taeda | reverse complement strand
ACAAACTCCGGGTGTGAGAAGATCAGTTCGAGAAAGAAGGTAGCTAGAAAGGTATAGTCCATCTGCTTTCTGTTCAATTTTTGCTTTATCTATTACTGATGATGATCCCAGAACTGTGAAGGAAGTAATGGATTTAGAGGATGGAAAACTCTGGAAAGAGGCCATGGTTGATGAAATGACATCTTTGCACAAAAATGAGGCTTGGGATCTGGTGGAGTTGCCAGCTGGAAGGAAACCCATTGGCAGCAAATGGGTGTTCAAGAAGAAGACGAATGCAGAAGGAAATGTGGAGAAATATAAAGCTCGATTGTTAGCAAAAGGTTATTCCTAGGTGTTGGGAATTGATTTTGGTGATATTTTTTCTCCTGTTGCGAAGGTAACATCTATTAGATTAATTTTATTTGTTGCTACTGCCTTTGATTTTGAGGTAGAATAGATGGATGTGAAGACAACATTTCTTCATGGGGATCTGGAAGAGGAAATCTACATGAAGCAACCTGAAGGCTTTGTGGTGAAGGGTAAGAAAGAATTGGTATGCACATTAAAGAAGTCTCTGTATGGGTTAAAATAGCCACCAAGGACGTGGTATCAGAAATTTGATACATGTATATGGGGACTTGGCTTCACTAGAAGCAAAGCAGATCACTGTGTGTATTTTAAATTAATTGGTGACCGTGTTATTTATCTAGTATTGTATGTGGATGAAATGTTGCTGGTTGGAAATGACAAAGAAATTATCCAGGATTTTAAGAACCAATTGTCCTCCAAATTCGACATGAAAGATCTTGGTGCTACAAACTGTATTTTGGGCATGGAAATTAAAAGAGTTCGGGCAAAGAGGAAGCTCTGGTTAAACCAGAGGA
This sequence comes from Pinus taeda, assembly GCA_000404065.3. NCBI lineage: Eukaryota > Viridiplantae > Streptophyta > Pinopsida > Pinales > Pinaceae > Pinus > Pinus taeda. The sequence goes on along the minus strand of APFE030630265.1, from coordinate 41,322 downwards.
AGTATGTCGAGACAATACTGCAGAGGTTTAATATGCAGGATAGTAAATCGGTGAAGGTTCCTTTTCCTGTAGGTGTGAGGTTATCTGTTGAACAATGTCCCAAGACATAAGAAGAGGAAGTGGACATGTCCCGTGTTCCATATGCAAGTGCAGTCAGTAGCCTGATGTATGTACTGGTTTGTACTAGACCAAACATTGCACATGAAGTGGGAGTATTGAGAAGGTTTATGTCAAAACCAGGGAAGGAGCACTAGACAATAGTGAATTGGGTTTTCAGGTATTTGCGTGGCAATAGTGATTATGGTTTGAGCTACCAAGGAAGATCAAGATTGGACAGAATGTTGGATATTCATGGCTTTATTGATCCAGACTGGGTTGGAGATCTGGATCAAAGAAGATCTACAAGTGGGTATGTGTTTAAGTTATTTGGAGGTGCAGTTAGTTGGATGAGTAAGAAACAATCTGTAGTGGCATTATCAACTATAGAGGTAGAATACATGGTAGCCACTCATGCAAGCAAGGAAGCAGTTTGGTTGCAGAGATTGTGTTCAAGTATGGGGTTAGTACAGGGAGCTATAAGGATAGACTGTGACAGCCAAAGTGAATTTTTCTTGGCAAAGAACCCCACATATCATTCAAAGACAAAGCACATTGATGTTCAGTATCACTTTGTGAGGGATGTGATAAAAGACAAAAAGGTGTTGCTGGTAAAGGTGGACACTTTGAAGAATACTGCAAATGCATTGACAAAATCTGTGAGCTTTGAGAATTTCTCTTGGTGTAGAGAGAGAATGGGCATTTCAGGGCTAGAAAAGTGACTAAGCTCTCTTGTGGCCCCCTGTGAAAAGTGTTATCACTCAGGTTGTTCCCTTTGACTCCCAAGGGAATATGGCCGAGGTAACCACAAACCAATCTTTGGACTGCAGGTCCTAGCCTACCAACAGTCAGAGAGGTCTCTCTCTTTAGGATTTAACTTTGTTTAAGGGGTGATTTTAGGATAGATATGAGGAAAATTGTTTTGATTTGATTGATGGGATGGTTTATCTATTCAAGCATATTTAGCATGCAAAGTGTAAGAAGTTCAAACCATTGGGCATGGAGTCATGACTGTGAACTGAAGGGTGTGTTTTCTTTGGTAGAAGAGGGGAATATGGAGCAGGATATCTGCACATGGCCCAATGATTTATGCTGGAACAAGGATGAGATGGAGGTCAGGGAATGAGAGGCAATTAAGGATCTCTCATCCAGCCAAAGAGGGAAAATGGATGAAGGCCGAATAGGGAAATGAAGAATTCCTAGACAACATTAATATAATGAAGGAAATAGCTTAAACATGTGCAATTAAGAATGCATATTCATCACTGTTTCAGAGGAAAACATAGAAAAGTTACAAGAATTGAGCACAGAGGGCATGGAAACCAGTTCTGATCTATTCTTTTTTCCTGCAACCTAGATTATGATATTATATATGATACAGTTTCATATAAACCGATGAACAGAGGGAGGAAAGGCTTATTGAACCGTGAGCAAGCACGAGAATTCCATACCAATTTCTTTAGCCATTAAAAGCACAACCAGCCAGTTCAGATACAAGCATTCCAACAATCTTTGATTACAGAAAGTTCTTAATATTTACGGTGCAACTCTCAGAATGAGAGATCAACCAAACAACCCACCAACCCTTATTATATTTTTCAGGGTTGTATTTATAGGCAAAATATCTACAAAAAAGATCTGCTAAAAGATCTTTAGGAAATAAATGCAGTTAACCTAACTTGTCTTATAAGTAATGAAAATATCTATCTAATGCTGCACTGGGGGCAGCTGTTTCAAAAATGAGGCTATATGTCATGCTTTGGCAGCTCTGCTTGTCCAATCTGCAATGCGCCCTCCACTTCTTATCTACACCTCTTAGTCGGTTCTGTTGCTCTTAGGTGACTGTGGTTCCTATTAAATCTGTTATGATTTGGTTTTAATGGCCTGTGACCCTATTCTGGTATTCATTGACTTTGCTTGGATGGCCTTTAATGCTTTCCCGGCTCTAATATGGTCGATCTGATACTCTTTGCAGCTTCACTGATACTCTTTAATTGAATCTGGGCCTCTTCTTTTCTCTGATAGGCTAAAATTTGTTAAATCACCCCTTTTATGCCCTTTCGAGGCAAAAACAACTACTAAAAATAAAGATTCCCCATTTTGGCCTATTTTAGAAGCACTAATCGCGCATCAAAAACTGCCTTAGAATTTGATTCCGAGCCTCCAAAGCGTCGATTTCGCACTTGCGGGCTTTCCTTTTGGTGGATGGCGTCAGTGGTACGGTGGATGATGTCAGCGGTACGATAGGTGACGTCAGCATGACGTCAGTAGTGGGACCCAGTACGGATGATGATGTCAGCAGGGTGACGTGGCAGGGTGATGTAGCAGGGTAACGCACAGTGGCAGGTGAGGTGGCGGCATCGTCATGCGGCGAAGTGGCAACAGGGGAGGGCGGTAAGCGGTTTGCGTCGGACCACTTTTGGTATGGGAGCAGTATGTGTCACGGGTGGCCCGATGCAATGAAAAGCCGACAACTGTCCCGATGTACGACGGTGAAACTGTCGACCATCGGGCACTATCATGTCATCATGTAAGGGTGCCCGATATGTATGAGGGCCGTCAGATCTGGGAGAGACGATCTGACGGTGGACGAGAGAGCAAGATGCTCAGGGTTTAGCAGGACAGCGCGCCCGATAAACGTAAATTTTTCACGGCTGCGGGTGTGTTAAAACCTTAAGTATTGGGTTGAATGTGTGCTCGGGATTTGGTTGTTTTATCAATTGAATATTAATAAAACCCCAATACAGTGTGCAGGGGGATGCTTGGCTGAACATAGTTCTTTATTTAACAGGGTGTTAAATAAACCCTAAGGGTAAGTGGACGCAGATAGGCTAATACTAGATCTCAAACAAACCTAATATTTCCCGACTTTGGTTATTAGGCTATAGTTGCCATGGGGGGAATATTTTAGTGTTTTTTGGGGTTTTTATATAGTTTTTGTAGAATAGGGGAAGGGGGAAGTGATTTAGGGAGCTAGATAATAGGGTTAGGTGTTAATATGGAATAGAAAGGAGATGGATGCATGCTAAGTTTATAGAATAGAGACATAAACATAGGGAAATGAATGGATTGTGTAAAGATTAATTTTACACAAGAGATGTGGTTTCTTTTCACTAAGTTAACTTCAGAAGTCAACTTGGTTCTCAACCAGAATGGAGTGAAAATGGACTTTTGGGCAGATCCCAAGGTCCTTGAGGGGATTTTAGTAAATGATTTCTGAGGGGATGAAGGGGAAGTTAGTCATGTTTCCACTGTTGTACCATCAAGTCACTGCTCGGTGCTAATGCCATAAATGATATGAGTCCTTCGTGACAAGACCACAAGTGATTACCAATCTACTCCTGCAACCTCAAACTACCTACCCAGCCTAATACACCTAACATTTTTCTTTTTTTCTTTTGGTTTGGGTGCATTTGAACTTGCAAACCCAAATTTACAACTTTTCTTTTCTACTGTCCTCTTATCTACATCTATACTTATTTCATCCCGGGGCTCAGATTAGACTATTGAGCACCCTTTCTTCTCTACCTATCTAAGAATCTACCCAGATTAAGCTGTTTTGGATGGACAATGATTCTTTATACTCTATAACAGGAAATTGAAACCTAGGGAGACCAATATTAAGTTGTTTGGACCCCCCCTTTAACTGAAAATTCTTCAAAAATGGAATAACTCCTCAAAATTGGAATACAACAGAGGCACTTAGGCTGGCAGACTCTCATGGACACTTCTTTGGCCTGAGTATCAAATATGGAACATTGCAGCCTGCAGATCATGACATATTTGGTATGTAAAAATGTCAATCATGAAAGATGAATACCTGCTATGAGCACGAGGCTAACAGTGGCTCCACTTGGGGATGGCCTTTCCATGTGAAAGGCCAAGAACAACAGGTCAGAATGCCTTCGTCTTTAGTTGTTGCTGTACTCTGAAAACTTTCCTTTGCTAGCTGCTTTATTTATGAACATGACAATAGACTTTGAATAGCTTATGGCCTTCACTTCAGGCTTCAACTGCAACAAGCTTGCTGTACAAACAGAAAACTGAAATCCTACCTACCTATTCTAACCAGCACTTACTTTGCTGTTAGGTGAAATGAAATAACCAGTGTAGCCACTTAAGCATTATAAACTTCGGCGAGCTTTGTTGCTTGTGCTAGCTGGCGAACAAAACTGAGATCTTGCAATCTGATAGGGCTTTGTTAATCTTTGAGAAGATCAGAAAACTGCTGACCTTCTTTACTGAATCAAGAAACTGTACAAAAAGGTCCTACAGCATATATACATTATTGTTGAACTGAATTGAAGAACTGTATGAAAGTTTGGGATCACTATCATGCCTTGGAATAGGGATATCATCAACATTCTGATACTGAGGCACACAACCTGCTAATGGATAAGAGTACCTCTTTACTTCATCATACCCCCTGTCAGCACATGCATCATATACCACCTGAGTTGATATTTGTAATTTATTACAAGCAGGCTCATATGGCCTTTGACTGATCTGCACCGGCTGCTCCTTTTCTTCTTTGAAAACCTCAGATGGCTAAACACAAAGAGGCAGGGATCCACTTGGATGACTTGATCACATGCTGCTGCTTCTAAGTCTTCCTCAATCTGATATTTGATGGCTCTTTGGGGCTGCAAAGCTAGAGGCAATATATTTTGAACACTGATTTGACTCTCCTCTAGATGATCAATATCAACACTTGGTGACACTTGATTATACACAGCATGATAATTCTCCTTAATAAACTGAAAAGATTCGAAACAAAATGGTAAAGTTCCTTTGCTAAATTGAATTTTTTTTGCATTTCCCTCCTTTACTACATAGCTGATATGGGCACACTGATCATTGCATTCAGGCTGCTGAGCCTGAACTGTGCTTTCTGCCAAAATAGGCTCTGATTCCTCTGCAAGGCTGATTTGGTCATTAGGCTCATCATCATCATCATATTCATCATATTTTGGCAAGCAATTGAAAGAAGAGAAGTTGTTATATTCATATAGTATATCAGGAGATTGCTCCATCATGTATGGCTGTACGAATATGTCATCTGTTTTGTGGCAGGTTTGTTCATGAATGTCATTACTTTCCTTTTGCAAAATAGATGTGTTCTGGTGCTCTAAACTTTCCACTTTCATTGTGATCATTTCCTCTGACTTTTGTAACAAACCATGAAGTTCATTTTCTTTCACTACTTTGCACTTTTCTTCCCTAAGCTTCAGATTTGCCTCTATGTTCACTGCCATGCCCTGCATTTGTTTCATAGTGGATGGCCTCCTTCTCTTAAACAGAACTCTATTTTTGGGTCAAAATCTCTTGGATAATGCAATAGAGCTAAATCAGGGAGAGGTCTAATATTCAGAGGCAAAGAATGATAAACTTGATTGAATCGATCATGAAATTGTTGAACAGATCCTTTTGGACTTCTTTTTAACTGATTATATTCTTCACTGAGCAAGAGGAAGTTAATTTTGATCATCCATCTATCAAGGAAGAGTTTGGAAAACTGCTAAAGATTAGAAATGCTAGCCTCAGGCAGTGCTTTAAACCAAGTTCTAACTTCGGTTTGCAAAGAAAGGGCAAACAGCCTAATACTAACAGCCTCATCCTCCACTTCAAATATATTAAGATAGTCTTCAAAGGCTTGGATATGCTTTTGGGCAGTAATTCCATTCTCTCCATCAAATCTTGGGAGATAGTCAGGATGATTTTTGGGTAAAGGATTAAGCACGGGAGGCAAAACAAGAGGCTTATATCTGTCAGGAACTTTACGAGGCACAGGATTATGTATAGGGATTGGCTGAATGGGCCCAACATGAACAAGGACAGAATGATTGGCTTTGAAATTTGTTTCCTCCTTGGCTGTATGATGGTCTTCAGCAGCTTTTAAAGGTTGCTGTTCTAATGTGCAAGAAGGCTTTTCAACAAAATTTTCAAAAGGAAAATCATGAAAATCTAATTTAAGATCGTTTTTAAAATACAATATACACAACACAATTTTATGGAAGAGAAAGAACATGACCTGTTGGATAGTAATCCAGGTCATAAGCCTGATCTGCTCGTATATCTCTCTTGGGTTCATTTCTCCAGTGGAGTCTTTATTATGAGGATTATGTGGAGTCGCCAAGTGGATAAGTAAATCAACTTTGAAGGGCCGAATCTCTGTCCACCACACATATTAGGACTTTATATGCAATAAGAAGCAAAGTAGTTTTTGATTTTTTGAGATTTTTGTGATTTTTGTGATTTTTCAAAATAAGTTTAGGAATTATTCGAAAGGAAAACTAATAAAAAATGGGGATTTATAGTAATGAACAGATGATTGTCCCCAGCAGAGTCACCATTATGTTATCACTCAGGTTGTTCCCTTTGACTCCCAAGGGAATACGACCGAGGTAACCACAAACCAATCTTTGGACTGCAGGTCCTAGCCTACCAACAGTCAGAGAGGGCTCTCTCTTCAGGATTTAACTTTGTTTAAGGGATGATTTTGGGCTAGATATGAGGCACATGGGTTTTGATTTGATTGATGGGATGGTTGATCTATTCAAGCAGAGTTGGCATGCAAAGTGTAAGAAGTTCAAACCATTGGGCATGGAGTCATGACTGTGAACTGAAGGGTGTGTTTTCTTTGGTAGAAGAGGGGAATATGGAGCAGGATAGCTGCACATGGCCCAATGATTTATGCTGGAACAAGGATGAAATGGAGGTCAGGGAATGAGAGGCAATTAAGGATCTCTCATCCAGCCAAAGAGGGAAAATGGATGAAGGTCGAATAGGGAAATGAAGAATTCCTAGACAACATTCATATAATGAAGGAAATAACTTAAACATGCACAATTAAGAATGCATATTCATCACTGTTTCATAGGAAAACATAGAAAAGTTACAAGAATTGAGCACAAAAGGCATGAAAACCAGTTCTAATCCATTCTTTTTTCTTGCAACCTAGATTATGATATTATAGATGATACAGTTTCATATAAACTGATGAACAGAGGGAGGAAAGACCTATTAAACTGTGAGCAAGCACGAGAATTCCATACCAATTTATTCAGCCATTAAAAGCACAACCAACCAATTCAGATACAAGCATTCCAACAATCTTTGATTACAAAAAGTTCTTAATATTTACAGTGCATCTCTCAGAATGAGAGATCAACCAAACAACCCACCAACCATTATTACATTTTTCAGGGCTGTATTTATAGGCAAAATATATACAAAAAAGATCTGTTAAAATATCTTTAGGAAATAAATGCAGTTAACCTAACTTGTCTATAAGTAATGAAAATATCTATCTAATGTTGCGTTGGGGGCCGCTGTTTAAAAAATGAGGCTATCTGTCGTCCTTTGGCAGCTTTGCTTGTCCAATCTGCAATTACTGCGCCCTCCACTTCCTACCTACACCTCTTAGTCAGTTCTGCTGCTCTTAGGTGACTGTGATTCCTGTTAAATCTGTTATGATTCGGTTTTAATGGCCTGTGACTCTGTTCTGGTATTCATTGACTTTGCTTGGATGGCCTTTAATGCTTTCCCGGCTCTGATATGGTCGATCTGATACTCTTTGCAGCTTCACTAATACTCTTTAATTGAATCTGGGCCTCTTCTTTTCTCTGATAGGCTAAAAATTGTTAAATCGCCCCTTTTATGCCCTTTCGAGGAAAAAACAACTGCTAAAAATAAAGATTCCCCATTTTGGCCTATTTTTGAAGCGCTAATCGCGCATCAAAAACTGCCTCAGAATTTGATTCCGGGCCTCCGAAGCGTCAATTTCGCACTTGTGTGCTTTCCTTTCGGCGGATGACGTCAGCGGTACGGAGGATGAAATCAGCGGTACGACAGGTGACATCATCATGACATCAGCAGTGGGACCCAGTACAGATGATGACGTAGCAGGGTGATGTGGCAGGGTGACATAGCAGGGTAACGCCGAGTGGCAGGTGAGGTGGCGGCATCGTCATGCGATGAAGTGGCAACAAGGGAGGGAGGTAAGCGGTTTGCGTCGGACCGCTTTTGGTACAGGAGTGGTATGTGTCAGGGGCAGCCCGATGCAATGAAAAGCCGACAACTGTCTCGGTGTACGACGGTGAAAACATCGACCATCGGGCACTATTGTGTCGTCATGAAAGGGCGCCCGATATGTATGAGGGCCGTCAGATCTGGGAGAGACGATCTGACGGTGGACGGGAGGGCAAGATGCTCGGGGTTTAGCAGAACAACGCGCCCGATAAACGTAAATTTTTCACGGATGCGAGTGGGTTAAAACCTTAAGTATTGGGTTGAATGTGCGCTCGGGATTTGGTTGTTTTATCAATCGAATATTAATAAAACCCCAATAAGGTGTGTAGGGGGATGCTTGGCTGAACATAATTATTTATTTAACAGGGTGTTAAGTAAACCCTAAGGGTAAGTGGACGCAGATAGGCTAATACTAGATCCCAAACGAACCTAATATTTCCCGACTTTGGTTATTAGGCTATAGTTTCCATGGGGGGAATATTTTAGTGTTTTTTGGTGTTTTATATAGTTTTTGTAGAATAGGGGAAGGGGGAAATGATTTAGGGAGATATATAATAGGGTTAGGTGTTAATATGGAATACAAAGGAGATGGATGCATGCTAAGTTTATAGAATAGAGACTTAAGCATAGGGAAATGAATGGATTGTGTAAAGATTAATTTTACACAAGAAATGTGGTTTCTTTTCACTAAGTTAACTTCAGAAGTCAACTTGGTTCTCAACCAGAATGGAGTGAAAATGGACTTTTGGGCAGATCCCAAGGTCCTTGAGGGGATGTTAGTAAATGATTTTTGAGGGGATGAAGGGGAAGTTAGTCATGTTTCCACTGTTGTACCATGAAGTAACTGCCCGGTGCCAATTCCATAAATGATATGAGTCCTTATTGACAATACCACAAGTGATTACCAATCTGCTCCTCCAACCTCAAACTACCTACCCAGCCTAATACACCTAACATTTTTTTTTTTTTTTGGTTTGGGTGCATTTGAACTTGCAAACCCAACTTTACAACTTTTCATTTCTACTTTCCTCTTATCTACATCTATACTTATTTCATCCTGGGGCTCAGATTAGACTATTGAGCACCCTTGCTTCTCTACCTATCTAAGAATCTGCCCAGATTAAGCTGTTTTGGACGGACAATGATTCTCTATATTCTATAACAGGAAATTGCAACCTAGGGAGACCAATATTAAGTTGTTTGGACCCCCGCTTTAACTGAAAATTCTTCAAAAATGGAATAACTCCTCAAAATTGGAATACAACAGAGGCACTTAGGCTGGCAGACTCTCATGGACACTTCTTTGGCCTGAGTATCAAATATGGAACATTGCAGCCTGCAGAGCATGATATATTTGGTATGTAAAAATGTCAATCATGAAAGATGAATACCTACTATGAGCAGGAGGCTAATAGTGGCTCCACTTGGGGATGGCCTTTCCATGTGAAAGGCCAAGAACATCAAGTCATAATGCCTTAGTCTTTAGTTGTTGTTGTACTCTGAAAACTTTCCTTCTCTGGATGCTTTATTTATGAACATGACATCAGACTTTGAAGAGCTTATGGCCTTCACTTCGGGCTTCAACTGCAGCAAACTTGCTGTCCAAACAGAAAACTGAAATCATACCTACCTACTCTAACCAGCACTTACTTTGCTGTTAGGTGAAATGAAATAACCATTGCAGCCACTTAAGCATCATAAACTTCGACGAGCTTTGTTGCTTGTGCTGGCTGGCGAACAAAACTGAGATCTTGCAATCTGATATGGATTTGTTAATCTTTGAGAAGATCAGAAGACTGTTGACCTTCTCTGCTGAATCAAGAAACTGTACAAGAGGGTCCTGCAACATATATGCATTATTGCTTAACTGAATTGAAGAACTGTACAAAAGTTTGGGATCACTATCATGCCTTGGAATAGGGATATCATCAACATTTTGATATTGAGGCACACAACCTGCTAATGGAGAAGAGTACCTCTTTATTTCATCATACCCCCTGTCAGCACATGCATCATATACCACCTGGGCTGATATTTGTAATTTATTACAAGCAGGCTCATATGGCCTTTGACTGATCTGCACCAGCTGCTCCTTTTCTTCTTTGAAAACCTCAGATGGCTGAACACAAAGAGGCAAGGGATCCACTTGGATGACTTGATCACATGCTGTTGCTTCTAAGTCTTCCTCAATCTGATATTGGATGGCTCTTTGGAGCTGCAAAGCTAGAGGCAATATATTTTGAACACTTATTTGACTCTCCTCTAGATGATCAATATCAACACTTGGTGACACTTGATTATACACAGCATGATAATTATCCTTAATAAAATGAAAAGATTCGAAACAAAATGGTAAAGTTCCTTTGCTGAATTGAAATTTTTTTGCATTTTCCTCCTTTACTACATAGCTGATATGGGCATGTTGATCATTGCATTCAGGTTGCTGAGCCTGAACTGTGCTTTATGCCAAAATAGGCTCTGATTCCTCTGCAAGGCTGATTTGGTCATTAGGCTCATCATCATCATCATACTCATCATATTTTGGCAAGAAATTGAAAGAAGAGAAGTTGTTATATTCATATAGTATATCAGGAGATTGCTCCATCATGTATGGTTGTACGAATATGTCATCCGTTTTGTGGCAGGTTTGTTCATGAATGTCATTACTTTCCTTTTGCAAAACAGATGTGTTCTGGTGCTCTAAACTTTCCACTTTCATTGTGATCATTTCCTCCGACTTTTGTAACAAACCATGAAGTTCATTTTCTTGCTCTACTTTGCACTTTTCTTCCCTGAGCTTTAGATTTTCCTCTATGTTCACTGCCATGTCCTGCATTTGTTTCATAGTGGATGGCCTCCTTTCTCTTAAACGGAACTCTATTTCTGGGTCACAAGCTCTTGGATAATGAAATAGAGCTAAATCAGGGGGAGGTCTAATAGTCAGAGGCAGAGAATGATAAACTTGATTGAATCGATCATGAAATTGTTGAACAGATTCTTTTGGACATCTTTTTAACTGATTATATTCTTCAGTGAGCAAGAGGAAATTAATTTTGATGATCCATCTGTCAAGGAAGAGCTTGGAAATCTGCTGAAGATTAGAAATGCTAGACTCGGGTAGTGCTTTGAACCAAGTCCTAACTTCGCTTTGCAAAGAAAGGGCAAACAACCTGATACTAACATCCTCATCCTCCACTTCAAATATATTAAGATAGTCTTCAAAGGCTTGGATATGCTTTTGGGCAGTAATGCCATTCTCTCCATCAAATCTTGGGAGATAGTCAGGATGATTTTTGGGTAGCAGATTAAGCACGAGAGGCAAAACAAGAGGCTTATACTTGTCAGGAACTTTACGAGGCATGGGATTATGTACAGGGATTGGCTGAATGGGCCCAACATGAACAAGGATAAAATGATTGGCTTTGACATTTGTTTCCTCCTTGGCTGTATGATGATCTTCAACAACTTTTAAAGGTTGTTGTTCTAATGTGCAAGGAGGCTTTTCAACAACATTTTCAAAAGGCAAATCATGAAAATATAATTTAAGATCGTTTTTAAAATACAATATACACATCAAAATTTTATGGAAGAGAAAGAACATGACCTGTTGGATAGTAATCCAAGTCATAAGCCTGATATGATCGTATATCTCTCTTGGGTTCATTTCTCCAGTGGAGTCTTTATTATGAGGATTATGTGGAGTCCCCAGGTGGATAAGTAAATCAACTTTGAAGGGCCTGATCTCTGTCCACCACACAGATCAGGACTTAATATGCAATAAGAAGCAAAGTATGTTTTGATTTTTTGAGATTTTTGTGATTTTTCAAAATAAGTTTAGGAATTATTCGAAAGGCAAACTAATAAAAAATGGGGATTTATAGTAATGAATAGATGATTGTCCCCAGCGGAGTCGCCATTATGTTATCACTCAGGTTGTTCCCTTTGACGCCCAAGGGAATACAACCGAGGTAACCACAAACCAATCTTTGGACTGCAGGTCCTAGCCTACCAACTGTCAGAGAGGGCTCTCTCTTCAAGATTTAACTTTGTTTAAGGGGTGATTTTAGGCTAGAAAAGAGGCACATGGGTTTTGATTTGATTGATGGGATGGTTGATCTATTCAAGCAGAGTTTGCATGCAAACTATAAGAAGTTCAAACCATTGGGCATGGAGTCATGACTGTGAACTGAAGGGTGTGTTTTCTTTGGTAGAAGAGGGGAATATGGAGCAGGATAGCTGCACATGGCCCAATGATTTATGCTGGAACAAGGATGAGATGGAGATCAGGGAATGAGAGGCAATTAAGGATCTCTCATTCGGCCAAAGAGGGAAAATGGATGAAGGCCGAATAGGGCAATGAAGAATTCCTAGACAACATTCATATAATGAAGGAAATAGCTTAAACATGCGCAATTAAGAATGCATATTCATCACTGTTTCAGAGGAAAACATAGAAAAGTTACAAGAATTGAGCACAGAGGGCATGAAAACTAGTTCTGATCTATTCTTTTTTCCTGCAACCTAGATTATGATATTATAGATGATACAGTTTCATATAAACTGATGAACAGAGGGAGGAAAGACTTATTGAACCGTGAGCAAGCACGAGAATTCCATACCAATTTCTTTAGCCATTAAAAGCACAACCAGCGAGTTCAGATACAAGCATTCCAACAATATTTGATTACAGAAAGTTCTTAATATTTACAGTGCAGTGCTCAGAATGAGAGATCAACCAAACAACCCACCAACCCTTATTACATTTTTCAGGGCTATATTTATAGGCAAAATATCTACAAAAAAGATCTGCTAAAAGATCTTTAGGAAATAAATGCAGTTAACCTAACTTGTCTTATAAGTAATGAAAATATCTATCTAATGTTGCGTTGGGGGAAACTGTTTAAAAAATGAGGCTATCTGTCGTCCTTTGGTAGCTCTGCTTGTCCAATCTGCAATTATTGCGCCCTCCACTTCTTATCTACACCTCTTAGTCGGTTCTGCTGCTCTTAGGTGACTGTGATTCCTATTAAATCTGTTATGATTCGGTTTTAATGGCCTGTGACTCTGTTATGGTATTCATTGACTTTGCTTGGATGGCCTTTAATGCTTTCCCGACTCTGATATGGTCGATCTGATACTCTTTGCAGCTTCACTGATACTCTTTAATTGAATCTGGGCCTCTTCTTTTCTCTGATAGGCTAAAAACTGTTAAATCGCCCCTTTTATGCCCTTTTGAGGCAAAAAAAACTGCTAAAAATAAAGATTCCCCATTTTGGCCTATTTTTGAAGCGCTAATCGCACATCAAAAACTTCCTAAGAATTTGATTCCGGGCCTCCAAAGCATCGATTTCGCACTTGCGCACTTTCCTTTCGGCAGATGATGTCAGTGGTACGATAGATGATGTCAGCGGTACGACAGGTGATGTTAGCATGATGTCAGCTGTGGGACCCAGTACGGATGATGACTTCAGCAGGGTGATGTGGCAGGGTGACGTAGCAGGGTAACGCGCAGTGGCAGGTGAGGTGGCGGCATCGTCATGCGGTGAAGTGGCAACAGGGGAGGGCGGTAAGCAGTTTGTGTTGGACCGCTTTTGGTACGGGAGCGGTATGTGTCAGGGACGACTCGATGCAATGAAAAGCCGACAACTGTCCCGGTGTACAACGGTGAAACTGTTGACCACCGGGCACTATTGTGCCATCATGAAAGGATGCCCGATATGTATGAGGGCCATCGGATCTGGGAGAGACAATCCGACGGTGGACGGGAGGGCAATATGCTCGGGGTTTAGAAGAACAGTGTGCCCGATAAACGTAAATTTTTCACGGCTGCGGGTGGGTTAAAACCTTAAGTATTGGGTTGAATGTGCGCTCGGGATTTGGTTGTTTTATGAATCGAATATTAATAAAACCCCAATATGGTGTGTAGGGGGATGCTTGGCTGAACATAGTTATTTATTTAACAGGGTGTTAAATAAACCCTAAGGGTAAGTGGACGCAGATAGGCTAATACTAGATCCCAAACGAACCTAATATTTCCCAACTTTGGTTATTAGGCTATAGTTTCCATGGGGGGAATATTTTAGTGTTTTTTGGGGTTTTTATATAGTTTTTGTAGAATAGGGGAAGGGGGAAATGATTTAGGGAGCTAGATAATAGGGTTAGGTGTTAATATGGAATAGAAAGGAGATTGATGCATGCTAAGTTTATAGAATAGAGACTTAAACATAGGGAAATGAATGGATTGTGTAAAGATTAATTTTACACAATAAATGTGGTTTCTTTTCACTAAGTTAACTTCAGAAGTCAACTTGGTTCTCAACCAGAATGGAGTGAAAATGGACTTTTGGGAAGATCCCAAGGTTCTTGAGGGGATGTTAGTAAATGATTTCTGAGGGGATGAAGGGGAAGTTAGTCATGTTTCCACTGTTGTACCATCAAGTCACTACCCGGTTCCAATGCCATAAATGATATGAGTCCTTCTTGACAAGACCACAAGTGATTACCAATCTGCTCTTGCAACCTCAAACTACCTACCCAACCTAATACACCTAACATTTTTTCTTTTCTTTTGGTTTGGGTGCATTTGAACTTGCAAACCCAACTTTACAACTTTTCTTTTCTACTGTCCTCTTATCTACATCTATACTTATTTCATCCTAGGGCTCAGATTAGACTATTGAGCCCCCTTGCTTCTCTACCTATCTAAGAATCTGCCCAGATTAAGCTGTTTTGGACGGACAATGATTCTCTATACTCTATAACAGGAAATTGAAACCCAGGGAGACCAAGATTAATTTTTTTGGACCCCCCTTTAACTGAGAATTCTTCAAAAATGGAATAATTCCTCAAAATTGGAATACAGCAGAGGAACTTAGGCTGGTAGACTCTCATGGACACTTCTTTGGCCTGAGTATCAAATATGGAACATTGCATCCTGCAGAGAATGACATATTTGGTATGTAAAAATGTCAATCATGAAAGATGAATACCGGCTATGAGTAGGAGGCTAACAAAAAGAAAAAAACAAGTGGGAGAATGTTGAGTTGTGTTATATTCTTTCCATGACTAGCCCACGTAGTTAACCGGGGGGTTAGAGGGGGGGCGGAGCTTCCCTTCGTTGCACCAATTGTGTAGTGGAGGGGGGGTCACAGGGGGTTTGAGGTGTACCCATAACCCCACTTTATGGGGTCCAGGGCAGCGCCCCAGAAAATTTTGGTTTTGGACCCTATGTTAGGTTGGGCAGCCCACCTATGGTTTTGTGGATGATTTTTACACATGTTTTTTGGACGCGATGGTTTTCGGTCCATGGTATTGGACGCAATGGTTTTTGGTCCATGGTATTGGATGCTTCGGTATGTATAAATATGTATTATAACATTGAAATAAACATAATGAAAAATCAAGCTTGTAGTCTCGGTTTTGGGAACCAGAGGAAATCTTTGTGTGTATGTGTTTTATGTGTTATGCTCTGACACTGTTTATTTTTTGTGTTTTATAATTCCTATGCAGGTAATTTTTGTTCCTTTCAATGTTATAATACATATTTATACATGCCAAAGCATCCAATACCATGGACCGAAAACCATTGCGTCCAAAAACATGTGAAAATCATGCACAAAACCATAGGTGGGTCCACCCAACCTAACATAGGGTCTAAAACCAAAATTTTCTAAGGCACTGACCCAGGTCCCATAAAGTGGGGTTATGGATATGCCTCAAACCCCTATGACCCCCCCTGCTACACAATCGATGCAACAAAGTGGGGCTTCGCCCCCCCTCTAACCCCCCGGTTAACTACGTGGGCTAGTCGTTGAAAGAATATAACACAACCCAACATTCTTATGATCGCAAATTAGAACAACAAGCAGAAGTAGGAAAGACGAAGTGCACAAAAGATTATCATGGAGAAGCCTTTGAGACGGTGTGTGCAGTGTCGAACAGGGTCCACCATGTAGAATGCACTCACTGGGACCTACGCGTACCAGTAGTTCAATGGGCTTATAGGACCATGTGCAAAACCTTGACTATGAAAGCAATCCCAAAACTGCGGTATGAAGTAGAGGCTGTAATCTGTGAGGAGCTAATGAAGCTAAGTCCGCAAGTAAGGACACCTATAGATCTAATAGTACACAGAGCCTAGGCCGAAGAAATCACACAGCTATGCAAAGCAGAACGTAGAATACTTCAGAAAGAAATTCGATAGGGAAACTTTAGACTTCGCGAGCTTGAAACGGACTGAGTACGATTAAGGAAGAAAGGCATTTTAATGGATGCAGAGGTCAAGAGGCTGGAAAATGAAATAAAGGGAGCATTTCTTATCAACAGACCAAGGATAGAAAGGCAAGGTGCATACAATCATTCAAACAATTTAGACGACTACCGCCGAGAATTAGTTAATCTGCTGCCATGGCTAGGACCGCCTATCACCAAGCGCAGTAACTAGGGAAGTGCATTACAAATAGTAGAGCGTGCGGTGCCAATCACCATAATGACAGATGAGGATTTTCCGCGGACTATACTGGAGGGCGAAATGGAGGCCTGCACAGGTGGTGCGACCCCCTCACTAGTTGTAGGAAGCACAATCTTAGCACTCTAGGCAGTTGAAAGGAAGCACGAGGCTATAAAGTATTTTTTCGGGGGGTTGCGCGCTCTGGGAAGTGCGTGCAAGAACAAGATGTCACAGGGTTCGTGACCACGCATGAAGGGCTATGCTACCGCGCAAGTAGGCTAGGAAGTGACCGCTAGTGTCACTGTTCATGACGGGATGTCCGATTTGAGGCCAAATGGAGCGGGCGATGGACATTTAAGACAACAGTTATGGGCAAGATTTCGGAAAATCTGCTGCCAAGAAAGCATTAAGGGCCCAGAATTAGGGGGAACGGTCGAATTCAAATTCAAAAGGTGTTATAAAACTCCAAGGGCTAGCCACAAGACAACACTTGTTCACACTTGGGACTTGAGCGGTTGAATGGAGCACAGAGTGTTGAGCATCGAGTGATATTCGAGCCCCTTAGTTCGTGAAAGACCACATACAGTATAGACAAGATGATGACTACTAGGGAAGGTTTGGGCTTTAAAGAAGGAACTGTCGGCGAGGCCGTGCCAACCCATATAATACACGATGTTCTCGAAGGTACTGGGGTTGCGTCAGAAATCTCAAAATCACCTCGGACGCCGAGACCAAAAAAAGATAAGTAGGTAATGGGACTAGTCCACATGTCCCCGAGGAAGCTGCAATTCGGTAAGCTATCAATGGAGGAAAATGGCAAGGCTATCACCATTGAGACATATGAATAGGAGGAGGACTTATAGGCTCTGATTTTCGAAGTAAAGGAAGAATAAGATGTAGAGGAAGATATCCAATCGTTGCACTGTGCAGCAAAATTGCTCGAGTATGTCCCTCTGCGAAAAGGGAAAACCAAGATACCAAAGGATCTGGATGCAACAAAGAGTAACCTCCAGACCCCGCTCCTCCTTGATGGAATTATCTTTGAGGGGTCGATCCTAGGATGCTTGCCCACCCTGAAATTTGAAGACTGGGACCTCGCAGACAGCGAGAAGTTCCCACACTTAAAGACGACAAGACTAATGAAACAAAATACGAAGGGGCTTGTGATAACATTCGAGCCGCGAAAATGGTTGCGCATTTTGGAAAAAGCTGAGTTGCTTCATCTGCTATGGATACCACATTTTCACCGCGGGCCCATCACCATTTTTGTCATCAGGCAACTGCTTTTCCTGGTGAATGATGGGTACTTATGGCTGGAAGAGCCTATTCCCATCACAACAGATATCATCCATATAATTTCTTGACTTCCCTGCAAGGAAAAGGACCCCGTGACGATAGAAATAAAAATTAGTGATTTGGTTGTCATGGAAGCAATGAAGACAAAATATAAGCTGGAGAAAAAAAGTGGGTTTATGCTACTACTAGTATCAAGGATAAAGGGGTGTGCATAGCCCCAACTCCTGGCTGGTAAAGTAATGAGAAAATGTCGCGTTGATGAAGTACCAACATCGGTGGTTGTGCTGGCCAAAAACTGTACAAAGGGGGTCCAGTTCAACTAGGCTGAGTTCCTTTGCGAAGAATTTTTGATCCATTGCTAGGAGGCCCAGGAACAAGATAAGACTTTCCACTATGCGTGGTTGCTCTTATCCATCTTGCTGGTAGCGAGGGAACTATCGAAGGATAGCTAGTTCCCGAGCATCAATCGAGACTTACCAGAGGCCGTGAAGTATGCTTCGCTCTGGGCCACCAAGGATGAGAAACAGATTCACAATAACAAGATTTTCTGGGTGCTCATAGAGGCGAGCATCTGAATGTGGATTAATAGGAGGCCGCGCTTGTCCCCCATGGTACATAACAACCTGCAGATTTTTGCAGACTTCAAGGTGGACATGCACAACATCTACATCTAGACACGAAAAGATCCGGTGCAATAGTGGACAAAGCTCCCATTCATAACCACTGACGATGAGATCTTTACAGTGTTAGAGACATGGCCTCCCGAGTGGCATGCCCCAGATTTTGTAGAGTTGGAAAAGGCGACAACATAGAAAAGGAAGGATGAGGCCAAGCTGTGTGTCACATAGCTGGCTAAGAAAAGGCACAACGAAAAAGTGGCAGCCGAGGTAAGGGCAGTCCGTGAAGTGGCACAGGTAGCGGCGGAGCAAAAGAAGGCCGCTGAAGGAGCAGCAACAACATATACAACAGAGGCCACAACAATGCAAGCAGAGGAGGGCCAGGAAGTGTCTGCAGGACAAGAGGCAGATGACCTAGACCTTACAGAAGAGGGCACCGACCCAGGAACCACTTCGACCCAACTCAAACGGTCACACGTGACACAGATAATGAGTCCATGGAAAAAGGTCAAGGCCTTGAAGCTGGCCATCGACCTGATCACATTAACTGAAGGAGACCTCTACGACATCGGCGAGATGGTTCGTGATGTCACCAATGAAGCGCTCCAAGGGTTTATGATGAAGCAATAGACTATGTTGGGGGCCCTAAGGGCACAACTGTAGGAGTTATAGGTGTGGCCCCCATAGGAGGCTACCCTGTCTACCCACATTGCAGCAGGCATGTCAGCAGTAGAACAAATGCTCTGTGCAAAGATGGCCAATACGATAACCTTACCAGAGGGAGCACTAGTCTCAGAAAGTACAATGGATTGGGTGATGCTTAATACAATGAAAGGAATTGGCCTTAACTTGGTCGCCCTTCCCTGCGACACCCTTTATCAACTACAGGATGGGATAGCAGCAGAACTCTGCACCAGAGAGAGCGTACGATCTAGGTTCTGAGCGAGTAGAAGATTAATATTGAACAGCTTAGCTTACAGCCCGATGAGTTGGTGTCACAGAACCAACAGTTGGTGCAGACAGTTGATGACGCTTGTCGGCGCGTCCCAAAGTTTTCCATCACAGCGGACCTACCAACAGAAGTGCGGATCCACTGTTTGGCAAGTGGAGTCCGAAACGTGCATGAGGAAACAACACAAGTATACCTCAAGTTGAATATCTAGATTGCCGAATTGCAGTTGAAGGCACAGCCTTCCACTTCCCCAGAGGTCAGAGAACAGTGCGCTAGTGTTATTCCAACAGGGATGGAAGAGATTGGAGGTGCAATCCGTGACTGTACCAACATGTTGGAGTAGGCATTGGAGGTCCTCACTATGTTGCAGGAGGACCCCAACATTTAGTGGTTGGAGACCAAGGCATGTGAACTCCAACAAAAATATGACAACATTAGAGGGACTGCATAGATAATAGTCCTTACTCAGCGGCTTGCCAGGATGCAGCAGGCCAAGGCTTTAAAACAGTAGGTGGACGTGACCTACCACAAAGAAGTAGTTTTAAAGGCGCACATCCAGCCGTGGATTGATGAAGCCTTCATAATCAGGACATATATTGAAGGAAAGCTAGCACAAATTCAAGGAATGCATGCATAGATGCAGTGCAACATGCCGGAAATAGAGGGATCGAAAGCAAGAATGCAGTAGCTTCAGCAGACAACAACTTAGTGCGCTATCGACATTCAGGCTGTTCCGGACCAGCTAGAGGGACTCCGCACCAAGATCACCACGCCGATAGAGTGACTCGAGGGCAAGTCACAATGTTTGTGTTGTGGGCCTGTTGGGCATGGAACCCCCCCACAACATGTTTTGGGGCTCAAAGCCCAAGTTTTGGTCAAATAATGTTGTAAGACTCCATGAATTGCAGACGCAGAGCACATAATGTATGTTGAGTCATAGGGTTGTCCACTCTAAGTTGTGTAAGGTAGTGTCAGCCTACCCATGGTTCGCAGACCATGGGAGTGTATAAATAGAGTGAGGCTCTAAATTGTAAAGTAGCAAAAAACAAGTAGCTAAAGGATGAAGTCTATAAGATAGAGAGGAAAGATTCTAAGTGCTTTGCGTCGTAGTAGTAGGAAGAAGCTCTACATCTGAGTGCACAGAGGCCTAGTAGAGTCTGCAACTGAGTGCACGGACCCCTCCGGTTGAGTGCGCAGGGTGGAGTCTAGTCTGTAACCAAGGAAGCAGAATAATAAAGAAGAAGTTTGATTCCAAATCTTGTGTATCTGTTCTTGTGTTATTTCCTGTTTAATTATATTGTTTTCTTTATCGTGCGCACTTATATGAATGTTGAATACTACTAAATATAACTAGACATATATGGATAAGCTAAGTGATTGACTAAATTAGGTGAATAGTAAGGAATTGGTTAATAACACAGATCGTGCCTCGAGTAGGGCTGCGCGAAGGCAGCATCACAGGCTACGAGGTACTGATAGACCTGCGTAGTGACATGTGCACAGAGTCAAATCATGGACCACCAGAAATCATCAGACATCTCTAGGGCACGAAAACCTAGTTCTAGCACCCTCCCATACTACTTCGGGTGAGACCTTAGTCCGCGCTCCGCGGATTGTTGCCGAAAGGGCTAGTAGTACTGGGATTTGTTTGGCTAAATCACCTCTGAACCTGGGTTAGGCCCCACTAAGCCAACATTATTATTATTAATAATTATAAAATGAATTAATATGTAAGTTAAAAATATAGATTTAAAAAAACATAGAACAAGATTCTTTATCATGGAGATTTACCTCCACTTTACCATGGAGTTTTTTATTTGTAAATAAACGTTGTTACAATATCATGACTTATCAATACTACATGCCTAAAAAACCATAACTCACTCCACATGACACTTGTTTATATGACATTTTGTTTTAATTATTCAATTTATTTAGAAGAGTGAAAAGAAAATAACTACTTTGGAGATATTTTTCGAAAATCAATTCATGTATACTACTATAAATATTCATGAATATTCTATGGAGATTAAATCTCTACCATTCACACCTAATGATTATTGATAATTAAATTAAAATTCTGAAAACCTTATTCCAAAATAAACATGTCTATAGGTGTAATTAATGCTTATAAAGTATGAAGTGTGTATACTATAAATTCATAATTTTTTTTTTAGTTAATTACAATTTTAATATTATAGGAAAAATATTTACAATAATATTCATAATGATTTTTTCTTATAATAGTGTACCTTTTTATAATTATAATTTTGTTTTTTTATATAGATTATGTAGTTAACTTTTTAGAATGTTTTTGAATAAAAAATAATATAAAAAACTTGTAATTTTTTATTCTATATATGTTGATTTATATTGTGTGCATCTACACTACACTAATCCATATAACATTACCACAATCCCTTATTATATAAAATGGCTTCAAGTCTTAGTGTTGGTGAGCCTTCTTCAAACAAATTCTTTGTACCAATAAAAAGCATTGTCATCATACATAAACAAAAACAAGATTAAAGTGAACTTTTATGTCATCATAACTATATTTTTTAAAATACAGAATCTTGTCAAAATATTTCTAGTTAAATTAGAAATGGAGAATAAAATTACATAAATACAAACCAGATTAAAGTGAACTTTTAGGTCATCATAGTTTTTGTTTTTTTGAAAATACAAGGATCTTGTCAAAATATTTCTTGCTAAATTATAAATGAAGAATAAAGTTGAGTTCACTAAATAAAATTAAAATTGAAAATCGAAAATTAATATAAAAAAGAATATATGAAAAATTATTAGCAAGAACATATTTAGATATAAAAGTTGAGAATAACATAGATAGCTATTTGATGAGAAGTTTTTATAATTCTTGATCTTTGAGATGAAATACCATATTTATTGGTTTTTTTTTACCTTTGTCTTTGTTTAACAAGTGGTACTCTAAAATCATCAATTTTTCAAGGTATTTTTTTGACATTTAGAATCTTCTTAGTCATAATGTATCAACAAATTTTTTTTCAAATGTTGATTTTCCAAAATTTTGACAAGTTTTGAGAATATTTATTGTTTAATGATGTATTTTCTTATTTTAAAAGTGAGATGCTTTAGAATGTAACACTTCTAAATTATCCACATTGGTAGCCATTGTATTGACATTTCAAATCCCTATCAAGCTTCATCATTAAGAGAGTTAAAGAATAAGATAATGTATTTGATAAATAAATAAGGAAAATGTATCTTTGGGATGGAAGATACTTACATTTACTAAGTAAACCAAGAAATTATAAAATACTAAAAAGAGTTGTCTCATTAATAATAAAATGACAATGTTAAAATTATCATTAAAACTGAAGTTATGAGACTTTACTAAAGATATAATTAAATAATTATTAATGTATTAAATGATATATTATATGTTGCATTAATATTAAATGTTATGTTATATCCTTTAATATGTCAATAAATATATTATTATATCATTTATTGTGTTATCTTTTATGGGTATATTATATTAGATGATGGTGACCATTTTAAGAAAGAAAGACCTCGGGGGATATGTTTGGAGGCTTCTAATGAAGGTAATGGGTCATCCTAGGGTTTTGCATCATTTATTTTCTAGGTATTTAAACTCTAGAGTTTTGGCCCACTCTATCATCAAAGCCATGACTCACAATCTAGACAAAGTAGTTAATGGGAAGGATGACTCATGGAATTTTTTATTCATCTTTTAGATGCATAATTAGTTGGTTAAAATATAGATAAATGCACAATATTTTAAGGAGGACCTAGTCTATTAGGTGACGCCTTGAATTCCTAGACATATAGTGACAAATGACAAGCTAATGATCAAGCTAGACATTCTATTGATCAATGATAAAGATAATGAGTTAAGGTCATCTCACTCCAAGCATAAAGGAAATGAACATGGATTGATGTACTACAAGTGGTTGACCCTTCGATATCTATAATTTTGAGTATAGATCATATTGTGAAGTTTAAAGTCCTTAACTCTAGTCAAGTTGTTGAAAGAGTGAAAGAGGTGTTATTAGGGGTGGAGATAAGGTCAAATCATGAAGCATGCATCTTAGAGACAAAGTCAATCCAATATGAATTAAAATTTAGAAAAAAAAAACATATTATATATAGAAACGATGAGGTGAAACTAGTGCTCAAACTTGATGTATTATGGATAGGGTCAAAGTCTTGATGAACCAATCCTTGATCAACAAGAATATTGAGAAACTAGTAAAAGAAGGCTATGTGATACCTTGGTTAGAATAAATATTGTGAAAGATTTTTGGATATTCCCCCCCAATATAAGTTGATGGTCAAGGGATGGATATCCTTCAAATTCAATAGAGCATAAGATAATACTATAATCTTCAAAAATGACTAGTTGTGGGGGCCTTCCACTTCGGTACGCATAATTGGAAGCTAGGGTTTGATCCCCATTGTGAACTAATGAGTATCCAAAATGTTTGGATGCTACTCCTTGGAATAACACTAGAATTATGGAATGAAGTAGTTTTAAAACTAATTGGAGGTAACATTAGGTGTTTCATTATGGTTGAGGAAAATATCTAGGAATCCTTGACAAATGAATGGAGAAAGTACTCATTAAAGTTGATATTCCAGATAGGTTGTCAACATAAATTGAATTTTTTAGAGGGGAATCATTACTAATTTAATCATTATACTACTAAAATTGTTTCACTGGTTAATGTATTGTTAGGAAGGCCCTTTGTGGAGGGAGTGTAGCATCTGAAGACGTTAATGGTAAACTAAGAAGAAGTGGTGGATTAGAAAATGATATGTCCTAAATGATTAGAATCCATTGGATCAAGAAGAACCAAAAGGAAGAATGGCACTCATTCAGGGGGTTGACATCAACCTAGCTCTCCCTAAGTAGAGACAAGGCTTCTAAACTAAAAAGAGGGAGTCCCGTAAGGAATCTACTTCAATTGGTGCATATAAAGGCAAGGAGTCTCTTTCTTTGGATTCACAAGCTTTGTTTATTTAAAGAAGAGTCCTTATCACCTAAAGGAGAGGTTTGGGAGGGGAAGCTTCAAATATTTTTTATACCTAGTGGTATTTCATTAATTGAAGTTGTAGAATTGTCAAATTTTTAATGTGGTTTCAAATGCATATCTAGAGTTGCATAAAGGGTGTCCACTCAATAATGTTACGCAAGTTGTGGATACTTAAATAATGAATTTGTTTATCTCATATGTCATTTTTCTGGTAGGAAATATAGCTTGGAAAATGAAGGAGGAAGGATCAAGGGTGCTTTAGGTTTGATGCATTATAAGAGGGATCTAATTAGGACAAAATCATATATCTGAAAAAAAAAAAAAAAAAAAAAAAAAAAAAAAAAAAAAAAAAAAAAAAAAAAAAAAAAAAAATTGAAGGCCTAAAGGGAGTTAAAGGTACAAAAATAATTGACCATACAAGGGATACTTAGAGTGAAAAACCCTAGGAAGGTTGCTACATCATGATTTCTTTGTCCTTTAACATTAGCAGGTTAGGGGGGTTTCCTACTGAATTTATCCCTTATAATGTTGATTTCTATGTATAGGTTGGATGTGATTATGTTCCAAGAGGCAATGTATGAGGGGACTAAACTAATTGGCTTTATTTCCTCTATCTTAAAGGATAATTTTTTTTGTGGTATCAATGCACAAGGATTCTCTAATCATCTAGTAACTAGTTAGAATGATAAATTTGAGGCTACTAATTTTATCTGTCTCATTTCTAGAAGTATGGTTGAAGGAAGGGCCAAGGGTGTAGATAAGATATTTAAAATTATGAACTTGTAGGCTCCATATAAAATTGGTTACATTCTAGAACAATTTAAAATATCAATGAATCTTGAGTTGGTGATCATAGGAGTTGACTTAAATTTTACTCTGAATTCAAGGGAATACTAGGGTGAGGATGGTAGATCAGATCCACGAGAAAAACATTTAACTCATGTATTTTGAAGACTTAATATGTTGAACAAATTAAGGTTGTTTCAACTTGGTGAAATTCCAAAAGTAGCAAGGTTGGTGTTTTGGAGAAACTGAATCATGTTCTTATTTATAGGAAGACCCTTGAGGAGATTTGTAAATAAAATTAATTTGGTAGGTTTTTATGGGAACCATAACCATCTCCCTACCCTATTTTAATTTGAGGTGGAGAATAAAAATGCATCATTTACATTTAAGCTTAATCACCGTTGGCTCTCAAAGGAAAGCTTTAGACATCTAATTCTAAGAAATTGGATAAAGTATAAAATTTTCACTGGTGAATCTGCAATGTTTCAATTCTCTAAAAACTTGATTAGAGTTAAGAAGGTGGCTGCAGTATGAGAAAAGGTAGAAGCAAAACAATACCAAGAAGACTTGAAGGTTGCAGATGCAATGATATAGGAACGTTTTGACTAAAGTAACAATGGTATTTTCATTAACAATGAGGATGAATGGTTAAAATACCTTTAGGGTAAAACAAAGTCCTTCCAAAGCTGGAAAAAACTAAGTGGACATTTAAAATCCATCTAAATTGGTTTTTTGAGGAGATAACAATATGAAGTTATTTACAAAATATGTTTTCTATAGAAGGAAATTTAACTATATTATGGATTTGATAGTTCTATATGGTTCAAAGGTCTCATTCTTTAAGGATATTGCACATGTAAGTAAACAACACTTCTAATCCTTATTTAAATAGAATGATGTAGTTGATATAGGGGAGATTGTGAAAATAATTAAATTGTTTCCTATATTATTTAATGATGAGATGAATGAATTTACAGAGTTATAGGAATAGAAGAATTAAAAGATATTATAAGGACTTTTCAGATGGCCAAAATTCCACACCTTGATGCTTGGATTGTGGAATTATTCTTAGGATTCTACATGTTATTACAAGATAAGTTTCTTAGGGTGTGTCACACGGAATGAGTCAATCTTGCGGACAAGACAGACCTTCCTAGAATCTAATGAAGACCTAATGGCAAACAAACCAACCAGACACTATCTTTCTCTAAATGTGCTTTATAAATAATGGCAAACAAATGTTTTTAAGGGCCTACCTCATGTCCAACGCAAGTTCGGAGATGCCTGCGCTCCTTTGATCCAAGTAAGTTCCTTTGTCGCAAAGCTGCAAGAACAAACAAGGAAAATGATTAAATAACACCTGAATATCCAATATTATAAAACATATTTAACATGAAAGTCAAGGAGCCCATGAAACAAATAACATGAGATACTTGTTGAGAAAAATGAGCTTGATTGTATTAATTCAAAAGAGAAGAACCTTACAACCTTTGCCTTGATGTTGTACAAGCTCCTCCCAGGGTCCAGCAAGAAGTCTCCTCTACTTTGACAAGCTTCACTCACTCCCTAATGAGGCCAAAAAGGTATGTGGTCTCTCCTCTTAAGGTCAAATAGGAAGTCTTGATTTCACTAGAATTTACCCTCAAAAGTTCAACTTCTAACCTCTCTAGCCACTGACCCAATGCTTCAATTTATAGTGCAATGGAGATGAGTTACCAGCTCCTCCTTCAAAGGGATAGAGTCCTCCTTCAAAGAGATAGCTCCTCTCAACAAGGCATTAGTTCCTCCTATGATGGGATGCATGAACCACTTGGAGCGAACAATCCACGTAACAAATGCTTCTAGAACACTCTAGAATTAACCCAAGATGAGTTTTTTAAGATAAAGATTGCGCCTTTTGACTTTTACAGGGGTACGCAC
>APFE030630260.1:2871-28161 GCA_000404065.3 Pinus taeda | reverse complement strand
AAGTCTCAGACCTCAGCTCTTCAAAACAAGCTTTGGAAATGAGAGAAAGACATCAAAAAAGCAATGTAACTATGGTTCTGCACTTTCTCTCACTTTTGCCTGCGGGCCCGCACCTTTTGTTCAGAATACCTGTGTACTTATATGCTCTGTATGTAAAGGGGAGGGTGCGTACCCCTGTGAAAGTCAAAAGGCACAATTTTTATCTTAAAAAACTCACTTTGGGTTAATTCTAGAGGTTTCTAGAGGGAATTTTGACGTGGATTGTTTGCTCCAAAGTGGTTCATGCATCCCAAAGGAGAAGGAGCTAATCCCTTGTTAGGAGGATCTATCCCTTTGAAGGAGGATTCTATCCCTTTGAAGGAGGACCTAGTAACTTCCCTCCATTGCACTATAAATTGAGGCATTGGGTTAGTGGCTTGAGAGGTTAGAAGCTGAACTTTTGAGGGTAAATGCTGGTGAAATCAAGACTTCTTATTTGAGCTTAAGAGGAGAGTCACATACCTTTTTGGCTTCATTGGGGAGTGAGTGAAGCTTGTCAAAGTAGAGGAGACTTCTTGTTGGACCCTGGGAGGAGCTTGTACAGCGTCAAGGCAAAGGTTGTAAAGTTCTTCTTCTTTTGAATTAATACAATCAGGCTCATTTTTCTCAACAAGTATCTCATGTTATTTGTTTCATGGACTCCTTGACTTTCATGTTAAATATGTTTTATAATACTGGTTATTCAGGTGCTATTTAATCGTTTGCTTTGTTTGTGTTTGCAGGTTCACGACAAAGGAACTCACTTGGATCAAAGGAGCGAAGGCATCCCCAAACTTGCATTGGACATAAGGTAGGCCTTAAACACACTTGTTTGCCATTACTTATAAAAGCACATTTAGAGAAAGATAGTGTCTGGTTGGTTTGCTTGTCATTAGGTCTTCTTTAGATTCTAGGAAGGTCTATCTTGTCCGCAAGATCGACTCATTCCGCGTGACACTCATGACTCTTCACCTACTCTATGACTATTACATCCAACTATTTCCACTTGACTTACACTTGACATGATTCAACATTACAACGCACATGTACTCATGTGAGACAACATGGCTTTAGCAAGCCATGCAAGATATCACTGACACTGGGTCCGTTGTGATGAGACCAACTCTTTGACATGCTTGTGATGGTGAAGGTGGTCAGTTGATGCCAATGTTGGTCGTCTATGATAGTGTGCATGCGCTTCATGGTGACATCTTGTTGAAGCAAACTCTTGCCTCCGTTGCAACTGGTGGATTGGTTTGGCTGCTTCATCCAACTCATCTGCTAACATGCGCATGGTCTTTTTAGGTGTGGCTGAACCGGCAACACACTGATGCACAGTGTCTGTGTTGTTCTTCAAGTGTGTACTGGTGGTCATGCCCATCAACTTTCCGAAGTACATGTTCAGTTTCAGTTGGACTTGCTTCTGGTCTTCGCCTTGGTGAGTGTGTTGAATGGGTCGGATTACATGTGTGCACATAATGACATGCATCTTGTTGAATCCCTTACAAGTGATCAACAACACTATCCACCATGTCTGCTCCGTGTGAACTGCTAGGATGGATCTTTAACTTGTACAGGTGTAGTTTCATCCATGAGTGCACATTGCGCACACTGTTGTTCCTAATCCTGCTACAACTCATTCGCTTGTCTATGCAGCTTCATGTTCTTCCTTGAGTTGCTACTTCAGCACATGCAACTCCTTTGTTCCATTTTGTGTCTTCATGCGACCTTCATGTCGCATCGTCACCTCATAGCCTGAGTCTCCAAAGTTGATTTCATTATGAGTGGATCTGCTTGATATTGCAACTTTGTTCCGTCTATGTGTTGTCACCAAACTTCCTCTTGCATTTGATGCGTTTGTTGCATTCAATATGTTGCCTTCAGCTGTTGTTCATGATGTTGTTCGTTGTGATGATGTTGCTTGATGTCCTTGTCTATGAAAAACTTGATGTCTTTGTGAGTAGGCAAGCTCATAGAAACTTGATCGACTGCATCTCCAGGTGTGCTCTGAAAGGTGTCTTCGACTCTGCTCTCTTGGAAACCTTTGTACCTACACTGCTAAGAGGTAGATGACCACCTGCAATACCTGGGGACATGGCAACACTCATGGCTAGAAATTTGTTAGTTGAAAACCAAATGAACTTTGAGAACTGATTTGCAACATACCTCTATGACTGATCATGAAGGTTGCGCAATTTCGGCCTGGAGGTCAGTAGACCGACTGCCAAGACTACATAAGGCAGAATCTGGGCTGCTAGGAGACTGACTAACTGCTAGAACTGTGCAATGCATAGTCCAGTCTAGCTGTTGACTACTAGGATTACGTAATGCACAATTCCAGTTGGGAGGGACTGCTGGCCTAGGGAAAGATTTGCACAATTTCTTGGGCCAAGCAGCCACTGTCTTCCAGAAATGTGCAAAACAACCTTGGAGGCCAGTGTTGGGCAGGAATGTGCAAATCTAGAGAGGAAGGTGAGCTCTCCTTCCCCAAATTGTGCAGTGTAGCCTTGGTGAAGGTGAAGTTCGGGCCAAGGTTGGCCCGACTCGCCGATGGGCAACTTAAAGAAACTAAGATGGTAAATGCATGGCAACACTAAGTGATAGTAGAAGTGATTAACAGTGCATGCAAAACATGAATGAAAGATTCAGCAAACAGATCAACATGCATGTAGGTAAGGCAATTCGTTGGTTGGGTGAACGTCCATGCAAAACAGTTTCATGCATGCGACATCAATGAGATAGCAACGAAAACTGAAACAGGGCTAGAACAAGCTAGTATACATGTAAATGATAGTAAGCATTCAAATAAATCAAGAAAAAAGTACTCCCACAAGCGAAAACACAAAAAGTGACAGAAATGCAGCACAAGGCATGGGAAGCGGGCTTACCCCAAAACAACTGAGTTGAATGTGTCGACTACTCCTAGATGTGATGTGGGATGTCATAGCTACAAGGTTGATGTGAGGAATGAGCTCTGCAGCATCTAGATGATGAGTTTTGATAACATCGAGGTTGTGACATGCATGCCACAAATCTAGGGGAAGTGACACTTGGTGGGAGGTTTCTGAATGGTTCCTTGAATGTAACCTCCAACTGCTAAAGATAGATCCCTGAGACAAGGGATTCCTTTACATGTTGCCTTAGGAGAAGCAGCCTATGCATGCAATTCTGCTTTGCTCGATCCCGAAGGGAATTGATCAACTCAGCTGCACATGTAAGAGGTTGTTCAACTACTTGAAGGAAATGCACATTTCTTGTTGGGAGTTGGGCTGACTGCCAAGGATATTTGAGCAATTTCTAGGCAAAGCAGTTGACTACTACCTAGATTTGCGCAAATTCTGGGCTGAGCAACCTTGTTGGGGAAATTTGTGCAAATCCTGCTGGGAGTGTTGGCAGGTAGGATTGCGCAATTCCTGTTGCCCTCTAGAAATGTGCAATTTTCAAGGGGAAGTTGCTTAACCTGCAGTTGGACCAAGTCCGGGTGAACAACCTGTGAGGGGAATGGATCAAGCTGTGACCGACAAGTTGCCTTTGTGCAAGAAAGACATTGAAGCTTGTTTGGAAGGGAGACTCCAAAATGAGGCTAAGGCAAAATTTTGGAGGGTGGTTGTAGTCGCTATAACATATGGCCTCCTAACAATGCATTGTATTGATCATTCCTTTAACAAATGCACTTTTTTTTTAGCCTTAACCATTGCTAACATGAAAAGACCCCAAGTATCACAGAAAAATGAGTGAGTCCTATAAGGGAGTTACATATGTGTCTTTTGCAATGCTCCTCTTTTGCAACTAATTAGTCTTTTGCATTGTTGTGCATTCTCGAAGATTTGGTGTATCCTTTACCAAAATAATCTCTTTTCTTTAGAAAATATGAGGTTTCTATGGAACCTCTAGAGTTCGATAAATTAGGTCTTATTTCAAGCTTTTTAAAACAAGCGATTCTTTCCTATGACCCACTATAGTATTTCTCTCAAATGATTACCTTGCATACCAATTATAGCAATAATTAGCAAACATAATGGCATGTAAGATATTTTTTTATAATTTAATAATTAATAATTGAGGTTGCAACATAACCACTTGGAAGTATTTTAAAAGATCACCCAAATGATTTGTGATACTAATATCCCTAATGTTTTTTGGGAAAGTGATATGCCAAACGGAATGCAAAGTTTTGACAACTTAGTCTTTCATGCACAAATAAAAATTTTGCTTGGAGAATTGAGCACTCATGCACATGAATGTCTAAAGGGATGATGATGTGACCAATGTAACTACAAATACTAGCAAAATTTGATGCGGTGGGAGCCAGGTAATGCAACCTAAAACATGAGGATCAATTCATCATGGTTTGGCCCTTCATTCTTAGTGATGATAGCCTATGGTATAGAAAAGGCAATAGTATCCCAAGCCCTAAGTCATTTGCAGGGACAAGGACAAGGTGAAGCAAAGTGGGCATGTGAAATATGAATTAAGAGGCATGATTATTGATAGGGTGTAATGACATCAAATTCATGGGAGAGTAGACCAATTCAAAATATTAAAAAAACCCTTGTGACCTTGGACAAGTAGAGGGGGGCCCTAAAAATTTGGTGTTAGGAAAATTTTAGGGTGGTGTTGTAGTGGCTACAACAATTGGCAAACCACCGGTAGAATCCAACATCTATGCCTACATCCCTACAACAGCTCATATTTGGTGAGTGAAGTGAAAAGGTATTGAATAGACATTGTGGGTACCCCTTAGGTTACTTTAACTTTTATAGATATGCCCTTCCCTTATCTCCCATCTAGGTCTTGTCAATCTTTACATGCTAAAACCAGAGTTCACACATCTAAGTCTTTGATGATGGTGCAGCAAGCATGATAGAGGGATTATTGTGTTCATGAGTTTAAAGCGTGTTTTTGGTGTTTCTCTGCTACCAATAGGCATGTTCAGTAGCACAACAGAGTCACTTAAGAAATCACAAACATTGCTTTGCTACCAACAAGATTGTTCAGTACCCCATCGAAGTCACTTGCATCATGTCTCTGTGCAACAAACCTTTCTCAATCCTTTACACTTTATTTGATTGATTTTCTTTTGCATGCAAATTGGCATAATTTATTAGACATTCATTGCGTCATGGCGGATGAGGGATCCCAACTTATTTTATGGGAAAAATAGGTTGTTCCTTATTTTTTGAAACCAAAGGATTTTCTGACTTACGTTTGTCCTCATGCCACATTTCCACAAGATGTCTCTAACTGGCAGGTGAAAAACGAAAAGTTACCACGAAATATACAGGACCAAGTTGGACACAGGATTCAGGTTACAAATATAGATCATTTGAACTTATTAGGGTGTCTGACAAGCATTTGTTCGTATTTTCCTTGTTAATGAGTCACACTCATAGGAAACATGTTCATGACGTAGTTTTGATAACTAAATCTATGCAAGGTTTCCTCTTGGAGTAGACATAACAGTCATGTGCAAGCACTTGATTAGGGTTTCAACATTAAAGCAACATGACCAAGGAATCTCTTTTAGGGTTTCATCAAGTGCAAAGACGAATAAGGGAAACTCATCACAACAAGTAAGGTTTGCAGGGAGAATGTAAAAAGCAAGGCTTAGATGAAAATGTAAGAGTTAATGCAAAACTATGCAACATAGAGAACAAATGCAATGTTAGGTGAATGACAAGAAAATGCAATGCAAGGAGAAGATAGTGTTAAGTGTAAGATGAATGCATGATGCAATGTAGCAGACAAAACTATATGCAATACAGGAAAAAAGAATGTAGTGAAAATGAAATGTAGTGCAAATGCAATGTAATGCAAGGAAAAATCACCTAATTACAACTACGTCAGGCAATGCTTATGCAGATATCAAAACTGAAGATGCAATGCAATAACTGCATAATTTCATGCAAGACACTAAACTACCTGCAATGGAGAACATATAACATACGCATGATTAGATCCTAATTAGCCTAAACCTAAAACCCTAATTCAACGTAGAGGAGATTGAGTCATGTGAAATCAAACTTCCAATGCATCTGTCGTAGCAATTCCCAACCTACAAGAACAAACGTGTCAACGATTAGAACCATTATAAATAATTGTGCAAAAACAAAGATACTTATCTATAAAACATGCATAAGAGTGATAAGGTCATGCATGTTAGCAAGAAAGCATGCTAGAAAAGACTGTTCTAACCAAGCTGAAATCTTATCCTGATAAACTGAATGATAAACTCAAAAACCCTAAGCATCCATCCATGATACACATTCATTTGTTTTCAAACTTAAATCAAGCATAATAGGGACAAGATGCCACTTTCTTATAGAGGAACTCACCACATAAGACCCTTCAATCCAATCAAA
The DNA here is from genome assembly GCA_000404065.3 of Pinus taeda. Classification (NCBI taxonomy): domain Eukaryota; kingdom Viridiplantae; phylum Streptophyta; class Pinopsida; order Pinales; family Pinaceae; genus Pinus; species Pinus taeda. Next base: position 21,781 of record APFE030630260.1, on the reverse strand, counting down.
AACCTTATCATCATATTAAACATAATTAGCGTTAAAATTGTAAAAAAAATCAAGAATGAGCATTCATCATAAACCTTAATTTGAGCTTATTCATGGATTTTCTCAAGGACCTCGGGACCTAACATAACCATTAGTGGCAGCCAAAGTGCCTCATCATCCTAGCAAAATTCTGAAAGCTCAAATTGTAGATCATCAAATATCGGTGGTTTCATACGGTCAACAAATGAATGCACACAGTCATCACCAGTTATGACAGGAAAATCATCATTGAATATATTGTTGGTTTGACCAAATGTTCAAATATGGGTAGTTTAGCAGTTCAAAAGACCATGTTCTTATGATTTCTAATATGGAGATGGATCAATCAGATTAGTCTCAAGAAAGAGACAAATCATGTGATTGCTTCCCTCCCAAACAGTACAATATATGACAACACCAACTTGTACCTAATCACAATATCCACTAGCTAGGCAAGAATTAGAAGGATTTAAAACAATGGTTGGTGTACTCTATTTAGCAAACACTTCAGCATGCAAGGAGTGGTGCGTAGCAGTTGATAGAAGATGAAAAGATTCATTGGAAGAAATATCACTAGGGTTAGAGTCTTTATTGAATGAGTTGTCATATGGAGAGATGGTGATGAAAGGAGACTCAAGTGAGGAAACCCTAACTGGCCTAGTTCTGGTATCTCATCAGGATTGTGAGAACCTGACATAACCATTAGTGGAAGCTGAAGTTTCTCAACTTCCTGACAAGTCCCTAAAATTTTAGAAGATTGATCATCAAATTTGGGTCGCTTGGTGAGATCAACAAGTGAACATGAACAACTATCAGTAGATGTATCGATGATACCTTACTAATAGAAATACAGTTGTTAAAGTCACTATTGATCAGATTGGGTATCTAACACATGAGACTCTTGAAGGATTAGAAATGATGATGAATCAACCAATGTGATTCGTTGAGCCTTTTGGGATGCAAAATCTTCCTCTTCACCTATTAAATATTGCATATTGGAAAGGTTATAAACAAATAATTTAGTACCATCATATTTTGATTGTGTGACAACATTGTTATGTACCTGATCATAATAAAATAATAGTAGGATAAAGATTAAAAGGATTTTGAGCAGCTGCCAGTGTAGGAAACTCATGAAATAAATCACGGTGCAGAAAATGAAAAGGCTTAGATGAAGATGCATCAATTCCATCCAAATGTGTTTTAGAACTATAGTCATGCACATTAGTGTCATCCTGAGGAAGAAATGAATCAACATGCATGTTGTGCTCTGTGGAGTTCATAGAACATAGTTTTATCCAAGATAAAACCTAGGTCATTGCAAATAGGTGAAAGAGGGAGCACAATGTGAGGAGATTCAGGAATAGATTTAGGAAGATGTTTAATGGTCTCAAGTTGGATCCTATCTATAGGGGTTCTTTTATCAAATTGTTTCTCAGGTTGTCCAATTTCATCAGGATGTATGAGAGCTTCAGAAGTAAGACTACTTGGTTCATTTCCCTACAAAAACTCTTCATCACCTAGATGCTTAATGATAGAAATTGCATTAGGTAATGAAGTTGTAGGAGGATGAGGAATTTCATGGGTAGTAATTTCCTCCTTAAACAATTGAGACTTTTCCCGATGCACGGAAATGGGCAAGATAGAATTAGGGATAAGATTTGTTTGATTTGTAACTTGCAGATTATCATGATGATAATCAGAATCATGATTTGTTTTAGATTGAAATTTTTATAGAGAAAGATAAACCAATTGTCATAATTTCTCACTCAAATACATCCATTCTCTTTCAATAAATTCATAACAAAGATGAACAAACCTATTAGAAAATTCGTTTAATGATTCTTCAAGTTTCATTCTAAGATGATTTATCCTTTTAAACAGATATTGATAATCATACCTATCAAAATCTTGATGAATATCCTTGATGAGTTACTCGAATTAATGGATATAAGAGGTTGCTAACGTGTGGCACCATTGCTTGACATTTTCTTCAAGCATGAGGGTGGACAATATTCCAATAAAATATGTAAAATGTATTCCATTAGAATGATAGAAATGGATAACTTGACATGTGTCCTAATACAACCATTTGACCCTCTCCATTAAACTTAAACTGTGACAAGTGATAGAATATTTCTGTGGGCACTGAAAGATTACGACTTTAAGAAAAATGACCCTGAATAGAGATTTGAGAAGGAGCCATCTGAATATGCGTTATTAAAATAAAGTCTCCACGGGCTCAGCTTGTCATTTGGCTCTCCTTTTAGTGCCAAAAATATATTAACGGGATGGAATGTACCACAAACGACTAGAGGGTCTCCCCGATGTGAAATCCCAATTAGACCTTATATTTTTTTGGATACGAGCCCCATCTGTGGGCTCGGCTGCCACCATGAATTTTTTGCTCCTGGTTGTTTAATGTTAAGTTGTTAGAGCAAGAGCAAGAAAGAAATTTTTGGATGATGGGAATGAGGTCAACCCATGATTAACAACCTACAAAACAAGATACAAGGATTTAATAGAAATAACGAGGAGAAGTGTGCCACAAGAAGGATTAGTAAGCTAAAAATCATCGTAGACATACATGAATAGGAACATGACAAAGGTTAATTGCAAAACAATTTATAATAAGTTACCAACTTGGTGTGGACTAAGATAACAATGATTCAAAGAGGACATGAAATCTATAAGCTAATAATAATTTCATTAACATAGGCCCACATGAAAATACAAACACAATAGAAATACCAGAAACCAAATACAACCATAATGAGAAAGCATGGGAACCATTGTCGTAATTAAAGAACTTATTATTAATGTTGTTGCAAATATAAGTACATGTCTTGTAAACCATCAAAACCCACTAGTGGAACATGGGTTGCTCGTACCATCTTCTAAAGAAAAACCCTAGCCTCACCACAACCCACCCTACCAACTACCAAGAGCTAAGTGCCTCAAGCTTCTCAATCACAAGTCATCGATCTAATCTTAGCCCTACCTCAAGTGTTAAAAGTCCCCTTGAATGAGGCATGAGGGTATAGTTATAGAGGTGAAGAGGGTGACATTTAACCTTCTCCCATGGCCTTTCATCTACCCTCATGGCCCTTGACCTTCCTCATGGCTCTCTCATGTCTAATGACTATTACATGTTCAATTGATATATGTATAGTTGTTGACAATATGATGAGAAACATTTACATATTTATAGCAAAGAAGTTGTTGGGAGAATAAATAAGGTTGTTGGGAACCCTAATGTTGTTGCAAAGTCATGATGAGTTGTTGAACATGGTTGTGATTTGTTTGTTGTTATTGAATGTCTATTTGCATGTTACTACTCTTACCATCAAGGTTGACACAATTTCTGAGAAATTATGTGGAGCCAGTTTTCGTATTGGTCAAAACCCTAATTGCACATCCTTCAACTCGGTCTCATCTTTAGTCCTTGTTCCCTCCTTTTTTCTTTTTTCTTTTTTCACTTGTGGTTCACGAATACCCTTGGTCACTGGGTAGCCGCTACGTCCACATGACTAATGCTAAGGTGATCCCCACCCGAAGGGGATCAACACCCCTCGGCCATATTTACTTGACCTGACCCCAAGAGCTTTCGGTAATTGACCCTGTGACCTCCTGATTGGCGAGGCACTGATTTGACTGATTGAGCTAACTCTTGGGGCTTGTTCCCTCCTTTTACTTGCAAGAAAATCACAATGGTTACATACATTCATGATAAATTCATGAAAAGCAAACATTAATCATGGACCCTTTTATAGTCCTTTTTGTGGTGAAATATCCTCAAGGTATGTATAGCCTATGCAGGATCTAGGGCATAATCCAAGAGATGCTCCATCAGCTATTTTTTTCACAATAGATCGGGGACTTTTCGATCATCCATAGACTTATGAATAGAGCCTCCTAAACAATCCCTCATTAGGAAAAAATCTAAATATTTTATGGCTACATTGTCTACAAATGTTCCTCATTCTTTATTGTGAAAGGAAATGGAGGAGATGTTAAATGGAACTTCATTATCTTGCAGTGTCAAGAGGCATGTAGTTTCACTGGTTTTGGGATCTAAAACTCTAATGCACACTGCCCATTTCCTTGGATTTGTTTTGGATAACCATGAAAGCTCCTTCTTAATGCTACAAAGATGTATTCACTACCATGAACTGTCATATATACTCTCCCTAATCATATGACTAGTCCACTTGTCATCACGAGTCACAACATGGATACCACTCACACCATATTTTCAAAATTGTTTCTTTCTTATGCACTATACCTCAGGATAAGTACTCATATTACTAATCACATTTTCTTTAAACCAAGTGGAATCAGATCCATGAGGAGGAGAAAACATTGTAAGTCTTTTTCTTTTGTGTTTGGCAATGCTTGATGTGGTTCTTGCTCTATCCTTCCAGCCAGGCTAGCTAACGTGCACTTCCGCCGAGTTGAGGCTGGAAGAGGAAACTAATGCCTAGAATACTCATTGTTGGATTAAGCAATGTCAATAGGTTTCACATTGGTTGTGCATAATAACATTTTGGAAAACCTCACGTGATATTTCAAGTTGAAACCAGCAAAGAAATTCCCATTTATTCGTTAGTCTTCCCCAAAACTTCCTTGATAATGAAGCACTTTCATTTGGTATCCTGAGGAAGTAATAGCATAATGGATTACTTATCACATAAATAATAATGCCACTAGTGCACTTATACCTTCATAAGATTGTTAGATATTAAAAATATCTATTGTTGTTTTGTTTTTTACTTTGCCTTTATCATATGGGAGCCAATCCCATCGCCCATGTTTCTTTGCACATTAGCTGCCAAATGTGCATGGTAGGAGGTGACAAAGTTAAGATGATTAAATTGCTGGGGAGAGGTTTCCCTAAAAGTAACAAATTTGAGAGATCAAGCAAATCACATTGCCAAGAAGAAACTTTTACGTGACCTCTCTCTAGTCGCACAATGCAGGTTGCATCTTCTGGAGTCATATTTTGGAGACTACAAGTGTAATTTGCGAACTATGAGTGACAGTCTCCCCTCTTTATCGCAAATTTGATTCATAGACTAAGTTGAACATCGCGTTTTGAGTTTGCAATGATTGGACCCTAAAATTTAAGGCTGCGACCGACAGCTAGTCGCATTTCTCAATGCGATTTTCCCCAATTGCATTTTCATTTTGCAACCAGGAAACTAGTTGTATCTCCTTATTGCAACTCAGAAACTAGTTGCATTTCCTAGAGCGATTCTCCTAGTCACATTACAATATCCCGGTTCAGTTTACATAAGGGTCCAAGTCCATCTCTACAGAGCATTAAAGTCATCAAAGTTGGGTGGTCCTCCAAATGCCACCATTATTGTCGCAAACACTATTTATTTCTCCCTGTACAACAGTTGTGTCAGAAATGTATCTGACAGTGACTGATGCAGCCACCTTTGAACGTGAAAGCTTACATTTTAATATTAGCATCATAGATGATCTTGTCTTCAACCAAACTAGTTGATATTATGTTCTTCCCTTCAACAGAGCTCGAGGCAATGAGTTCTTCCCTTTTCAACTCTACGCCATTGTTTCCACCCTCTTTTGATTGTGGTTTTTCTCCCTCTGTAGCGCATCCACATGTTTGTTACGATGCTTTGCAATATATATAATAGTCAATGGATGCATTTAGAAGTTTATGAATTCTCCTTCATTGATATACTCATCGCAAATCACAATAGTGAATGGCAATGAGTGGATACCCAAAAGTGCAACCTCTGACCTCATGTTAGTCACACCTGTGGCTTCAAGTCTCACAAAATATTATGAGAGCTGAGAGTGACTCACAATTTTACACGAGAATTCATCTTTTATGTTGCAACCTTGTCAACCCGTTTCATTCTCATTTGTGATCACAAGTCACACCCTCCATCTCATGTGTTGCAGTGTGTCCATGTTAATGTATCGTTCATTTTCGGCACACATGCTTCCACAACATCAACTACCATCATCACAATATGTTGGTCATCATATGCAAGGTTCATGAAGCAAATCATTTATATGGTAGCGCATCGAATAATGTATCCCTTGTAGTGTATCTTTTGAATGAGACTTCAATACATCGTATTTATGTTTAATATCTCATTCTAAACGTGAGCTTTCATTATCCTTCATAATTCTTGTGGCATGATACTACCCATTTTAGCACTATTATATAACAAGTTTCTTTGCAATACGGTCCCAACATCACCTTAATGTAGCGTTCTTTACATGTGTATGTCAAGGGAATGCGTTAATTGAATGAGAGCCATGCTACTTACATATAGTGTCGATCATTGTTCCTAATATAAGCATCGAACAAAAATAATTAATGAGAAATTTATCTACATTAGTCATCGTCAATGGTTTCTACCCTTTGGTTTGACATTGTCTAATGTGCTCTCTCGTAGAGCGTTGTAACATGGACTCTTAGCAATGCATTGTATTGATTATTCTTTTAACAAATGCACTTTGTGTTTATCCTTCACCATTGCTAATGATAGAAGACCCCAAGTATCACAAAAAATGAGCAAGTCCTCTAAGGGACTTGCATATGGGTGAGCATGCAAATGCAAAACAACAATCCTCCTCTTTTGTAACTAATTAGTCGTTTTCATTGATGCACATTCTTGAAGGGTTGGTCTATCCTTTACCAAAATAATCTCTTTTCTTTAAGCAATATGAGGGTTCTATGGAATTGCTAGAGTTTAACAAATTAGGTCATCTTTCAAGCTTTTGACAACAAGCAATTCTTGCTTTCGACCCACTATAGTATTGCTCTCAAATGGTTACTTTTCATGCTCATTATAACCATAATTAGAAAACATAATTTCATGTAAGATAATGCTTTATAATTTAAGCATTAATAATTAAGGCTGCAACATAAGCTCAAGGAAGCATTCCAAAATATCACCCAAATAATTTGTGATATAGATTTTCCTAATGTTTTCTGGGAAAGTGATATACCAAACGGAATGGAAATTTTTGATAACTTAGTCTTTCTTGCACAAACAAACTTTTGCTTGGAGAATTGAGCACTCACACACATGAATGTTTAAAGGGGTGATGATAATGCGACCTAAAACATGAGGATCAAGTCATCATGGTTTGTCCCTTCATTCTTAGTGATGATAATCTACATAAGTATGGACAAGACAATAGTCTCCCAAACCCTAAGACATTTACAAGGATGAGGACAAGGTGACACAAAGCGGACATGCAACATATGCCTTATGAGGCATGAGTATCGATAGGGCTTGATGACGTCAAAGTCATTGGGAGACTAAACCAATCTAAAATATAAACAAAAACTTTGTGACCTTGGACAACTAGAGGGGGGACCAAAAAATTTGGTGTTAGGCAAAGTTTAGGGCGTATTATAGATGCTACAACATAATGAGCATATTACGGTATGTCTTAAAGAAACTGGTGACATTTCTGGTAGTCAATCAAAATTTCCTTGAGGTGAAAGTTCTCCCACACCCGCCAAATTGGGTAAGATGCCCTATGTTTGGGCCACTGAGCTACCTCAATCTAGTGCAACTAAGAGAATCTCAACTTCTAGGTATCAACTGCAGCAGAGCACCTAACAAGAGTCAAGAAACTCAAGGAGGCCAGCAATAATATTTATTCTAAGATTTCCCCCTTCACAAGTTTCTTCTCATCACTAGATTTTTTCACACTAGATTATGGAGGATTTAAGGCTCCATAAAAGACAACATCCTATGTTTTGAAGAGAATGACCAAGGGGAGTTATTTGGATGCCTACCCCCAAGGTCCAAACATAAACTATAATATTTTTGAGTGACATTATGATGGGGGAATAATGTGTGTTTAAATTAGGTTACTTTTAAGAGGTTATGTCATTGGGATGATGGCCCGAGAATCATTTGACATAGCATGCGATAAATTGTGAATTTCAAGTAGTTTATACCTAACATCGTAATTCCTCCAAATCACTCTGAGTGTAATGGGAAAACATACTAATCAAGCAAGAACTAAGAAAAACTCATGTGTTTGAAGTGTATTGGGTGCAAGGTGGAAAGTGACTATCACAATGTGTCTTAGATTGTAAAGATGTGGACATCGGTGATCTTTTACTGCTCAAATCTAATTAGACTATGTGAATTGTATGTTGATGAAAAGAAAATATGTGTGTATAACGGGATGCTTACTTTCCTCCTACTTAAACCATGATGTTTATCATCTATTCCTAATGGGAGGTGAAATTGGGCTTCAATATGTTTTTTATTCCTTCATATCGCTATCAGTGCAAGGGGGAGATCATACTCTAAAGTGAAGTTTACAACTTGAAGTCCTAATTCTACAATTGATCATAATCAAAGAAAGGTCATCCACGTGGTAAAAGAAAAACAATGCTTCTACTCTAATGGTCAATTTAAGTGAAAAATAGCATAACTAACTTGCCAAAATATGTAGGAATGGTGGTAGATTATTAATGGCTACCACCATACTCAATAAAGAGGGGAAAATTACAAATAAAATGATCTTATGTAGATCTACATGTAAACTCATGGATGGCAATCACAAGGGAGTCTAGCAAAACTATAAAATTGGCTCTATAAAAAAACCACATGTCTGTTTTTTTTACAATTGTGCAAATTGTGTCTGAATTCAAAAAGAAACAAAATTCATCAACCCAAGGCCTAAATGAGACTAATAAAGGATGAGTAGAAATGATGAAATGGTTAAGAAAGAGAATTGAGAGGGATAAATCTTGCACACAATAGAAATTAGAGAAAAAGCTTGTGGAGTCACCAATCTGTTGTTGGTTTTTTTGAGCAAAGGTGTTCCAAAATCCCATCCTATTTAGGTTTTTTTTCCTACATAGAGCAAGCAACGGTTGAATAGTGCACAAGAAAACAAATTTACAAGCAAAATAATGAAACCTAACATGAGATATTAACAATATAATGCAAAAACAAAATCATGGAAAGAAAGAAAGAGTTTGGGAAATAATAAATATCTTTATTGATGTAAAACGGATACAATATCTTCTAGAGACACTAAAGAGACCCTTGAATAAAATGGATCCCTACCTATCCTAAACGAGGTTCCTCCTTTCCCTCTCATGTGGGTGTGATTCTCTCTTCAAGAAGTTCCTTGGACACTCTTGAATGATGATCTTCGAGATTATATAGCAATACCAATTGGGAGGCAATTTGGGGAACATAACCTTTCAATGACTTCTCTCTTCCATGTGGTCCTCAATGTAGTGGTATTTATAGGCCAAGGTCCATGGCTTATCCCAATGTTTCCTATTGATGAGATTTTATCTTTCAATGAGCCTCTCATATTGGCGAGGAACAAGAGGAGTTATTTGGAGGCTCCAAAACTCTTCCTTAATTGTGTAGAGGCTCAATACTAAGGCCCCTATCCTTGTACTTTCACCTACTAGGGGACGTTTAAGGTAACTTTCCAAGTGGGTCTTCCAAATATCATTTCCTATGGATCCATGCAATTGTCCAAGAAATAGTGATAATGATTCATGCAAACCTAAAAGAGTTGTTTTGTGTGGATTAATTAAAGTGTGTTTAGTGACAAACAATCCTTTGTTTGTGAATTCTTGAATTATTAACCGTTGAGAAGCTTTGAGTTTTGATGATATTTGACATATTCTGACGCTTAATTGGCATATTTGAGTGTGCAATTTTTAGGTGATAACAATATTCTCGTAGGAAACCTTTCTTGAACAAGCATGCAAATCTCTAAACTATTTGTCTTCTTGCTTGAGCATGAATTGTAGGAATCTTTTCTTGAAAAAACACTTAGGTATCTTTCTTCTCTTGCATTTTGATTAAGCATGAATTACTTTCATTGCAATATTTTTTAAAGGATACTTTAATTGTTATTTGCATGGGAAAACGAAGGGTACAAAGCTTGCATTATCACTTGATGATTTAAGAACTTTTCAAATTTTAGCGCTTAGTTTATGAGCATATAATCAATCTAACAATGTAAATGAAGCGATTGTGTTTTCAAGGGGAAGATCACTATTTGAAATATTTAACTAGTTTGACAAATGAACGAATGAAAAGGGTGTTTCCATTAATTTTTATTATCATTTAAGCTTTGTATTGTGGCTGATTTGTCTCATATATGACACAAGTTGCAATATTAAGTAACAAAGGGAAGAAAAGGATCTAATGAAGAACGAAATGATATTTTTATCGAAGCATAAAAATTGACTCTTTTTGCCACTCTGTTATCATTATTTTTGCCTATTTTAGTCCTAGAAGCTTGCCACATCCATCATTCCATATTACAATCCTATCATTTTGGTATAGAATCATGTCAGAACTACAAAGGTTACAAATTGGAGAAATCAAAGGTAAACATGTCCATTTTGTTGTAGTTTTATATATTTCTTTATAAAAGTAGTTTAAAATGTTGCAACTACAAAAACTAACACATTTTGTAGTTGGTCCTTAATTCTATAGCCGAATCACAGATTCACATGGTTCAACAAAAGTGCAAGCTGGAGGATGAAACAAAAGGAAATATTAATTTCTTCTGCATGTTGAAGTTAACCTAGCAACTAGCACGTTATCACAGGAGTGAGGTCAATGCTACAGTCAAAGTGGTGTCTGAGCATGCAAGTTGGAATGTAACTATTAGCATCATTTATGGATTGAATCCATGAAGACCTCGAGATTTCATGAGAGAAATTATTGCATACAACCATGGATTTATCACACATATTCAACAACTCCATCTCATATTATTACTTTGTTCTAAAAGCATGCATTAAAACTCTCAATGAAATATGTCTTTAGGCTATATAAATATCTATAGCTCCAGCAATGGAAACACAGAAGTCTGGTTATAAACATTTCCATATTAATATGAAATATGTTCACTAGTCTATAAATTCTTGTGAGGCATGTTATTACTTTGCAAGTGATTTTATAATTGTGGTTGTAACAACTTAAGTTTATGTGGTCTTATCATCCGGAGTCATCGCATACATATTTTTGGAATCGACGTTTCGAACTATCCTTTGTGGTTCATCGTCATTATAGATCCATGAGTGAAAAAGTTAGAACTCAATAGTGTTAATAAATGAAGGTGAGGGTTGGGGTGGGAGTGAATGGCAGCCGACAAATTTTTGAGAGTGAATGGATTAATATTGATTTAATTCAGATTTAGTTTTAATTCTATTTAATTTTAGTTACTGTTTAATTTTAATATCTAGTTTTTTTCTTTTAAAGACTATTAATAATTTTTTTAAAAAAATAAGACTATTAATAATTTAAAAAATAAATTATGCAATCCAATCCATAAATTAATTATTAATAGATTTTATTTATTTGACAATTAAATTTAATAGGATGTTTAAATTATTTTTAGTTTTTGAATGAATGATTAAAAGGAAAAGAAAAGAAAATATATTTAATACCTAATGTCTGTTAATGATTATAAATTAAACTGATTTTTTTTTTGGTGGTTCACAAACACCCACGGTCATTGGGTGGTTGCTATCTCCATGGAAATATATGAGCTTGATCAAGGGTATCAAGCCCCACGGCTAATAGCTAGGCCTAACCCCAAGGGCTTTGGGGAGAAGTGACCTTGTGACCTCCCGAACGGCGAGGCACTTATTTGACCAGTTGAGCTAACCCTTGGGGCCTATAAATTAAACTGATTATTACTTGATTAATTTAATTTTAAGATTGAAATTGAAACTGAATTTAATGTTTGATTCTCTAAAGTATCAATGTATATAAATTTCAATTATTTCATTATTAATTGCTATTAATTAATTTATAAAGATTAAGAATTCGAATTGAATATAATGATTGAGGTTAAATTGAACTAAAGTTTTAGCTACAGTTTTAAAATCAAATTGAATTAAATTAAATTAAATTAAAATTATAAAATTGTTTATGATTTTGCTTAAAATATTTTAATTTTATTTTTTATTTTTCTCATTATTAAAAATATTTTAATAAATTTTAGGGTTGGAATACTATAAGGAAGACCTTGAAAGGGAAAATTTATTGATAACAGCTATAACATGTACAACCAAGTATTTTTAATTATTGTTAATTTGAATAGTTTACATTACTTCAATTTGCTTTCAATTTTGGTTTGCTCACAATTTGCTTATGGTTTGCTTAGGATTTGAATGTCAACGTGGTGTAGGCTATTCATATGAACCATTCGATTGAATAAACTTTGTAATTGGTTTATAACAAATCTTTACATGGTTATGAGGGTTTAAAAATATCTATAACCATGATCGTGTTGAATTAGTTAAAATTGTAATTGTTTTTCATAAAGTAGACTTTGATTTCTTGTTGAATTCCAATAAATAGAATTAGAGACCATACTCTATATATACTCTGCATTATGCTTCACAAGTTTACCAACTTGGATTAATTATTTAAATGTAAAGTAATTCTAGTACAATTGAATTGATTGATAATTTTATTGTTTCCTCACTTTGTATACTCTTCCTTTGTTTCAACTTTAGCAAGTTTGATGCACAATTTGAATATAATTTTGATACCTAAGTTTAACATGACAAATGACATAAACCACTTGCAAAGCACATACATCTACTAATGTTATCCAAAGGTAACAACTCAATTGAAAATAATTGCATAAGCAAGCAAGTTGCATCTTTCTTTGGGCTATTGTAGATTACATTCCAAGTTGTTTGGTTATAGTTGCATGAGCTTAGTGTTAGAAACTTTCATGATTTAAACCTTTGATGCATAGCTTGTCTCACTAAATTGTATTTCGTGTTTGGACATATTATGGCAAAAGGAAAGAAGGCATCACCACCATATCCAAGGAGTTTTTCACAAACCCAACGTTACTACCAAACCTCCATAATCTAGCACAATGACAAACCTCCATAATCTAGCACCAAATTTACTTTAAAAAATAAAGGAGAAGTTTGTAGGTATCTCAATGGTAAGGTATTGTAGCTCCACAAGCAGAAGCCGAGGAGGAATCACTTCCATGTGGAAACATGCTAAAGACCTTGATTGAGAATGCAAATGTAAAAACCAAATATTGAAATCATAGAATGGTGACATAATTAGGTAGTTCATTGTTGCTACTCTTCAAAGGATATATAATTCTCATTTCTCATAGTACTAGTTAGCCTCGAGTGGTTGTAGGAATTTGGAAAAATGTGTAATACACATAACATCGTGAAGGGGTATGCTTTTCAACTATACTTTTCTAAGCCACCATGAGTAAGGTTTAACATAATGACCCAAACATAAATTAAAAATTAATTACAAAGATTCAAGGCCATCAAAATTCAACATAAGGAATATTTCGACTAATTAGTATATAATCTCCAAAAGCAACAAGAGATGAGAAACTTACTTGTAGAACAAAGTAGTATCTTGCGATTTCAAGATTGTTGTGCTACTCTAATCCATCCAACCACAGCCATCATGTTGGGAATGACTCTTCGACCAACCATGGGCTCAGATGCACTATGTCTTTCTACATATAGCCACCCCTAATCCCTCAATCAACTACATCTACCAGTGAATCCCTCCTATCCTAGAATTCTCCTAGGAAAAGAATACCTCACATTCTCCTTCCCCTCCTTTAAATAGAACAACTTGATAAAAAAATGGAAGCAAAATCTTCATACACACAATCCTTATGTCATCATGCAATTTCTACTTTTTTGTCTTAAGCTTTTCTTCAATTAGTTTTTTTCCTCTCCATAATTTACTCATGCTTATTTTATTAACTTCACTTTTTTTTGCTTAAATTTTCTTTTTACAATTTTTATAGTTTCTTTTATTTATTTATTCATAACTTATTTTTATTATACCTTGCATGGTATAATGCATTCAGTTTTGCCTTTGACTAGGTATTAGTTTATCTTTGACCAAAAAATTATAACACTTCTCCATAGTATAACATTAAGAATTCAATTTTTACTATTTATATTTATTTATTTGTAAGGTGATTGGTTGAGGCCTTATTATGAGTTCTTTAGTAATTTCCATTTTTATTAGTTACTATTTTTTTGTTTTTAGTTTTAGTTCCGTTTTATTATTTTCTTTTTTCTTTTTTTTTTTTCTTTTTCTATTATTTCTATTTCGTGATTATTTTTTTCACAATAATTTTCAATTAAGGTGACTATTACTATAATTAAAACACTATTTTAGTGAATTTGATTATAAAAATTATATATATATATATATATAATATATATATATATATATATATATTATATATATATATATATATATATATAATATATATTATATATATATATATATAAACAATATTAGTTAATCATATTCTTAATTTTTGTGGATGGCATTCAATAATACAATTTTTATTAGTTGTTTCCTTTTGTGAATGAAATCTTGTCTTTGTTTTTTTTATTTAATTAGGCTTATTTTAAACTTAAGTGGAAGGTACTAGCTACTATGTAGCTCTTGTTATTTATTATTTTATTATTTATTATTATTATTCTCACTTTTATTATTTATTATTTTATATATCTTCGTTATTATATTATTATTATTAATTTATTAATTTGACAATATGGGGCCTTGCATACTCCCTATCTTCAAGGAATCTTGTCTCAAAGTTGATTTTGATTATATTACTTATAAGTTATTTATTTATTTATTCAATTTTATTCATTACCCTCCAGTGTAACTAGTATAAGGCAACCCAAGTAACCACCGCACATCGAAGGTTACATCCTAACACCAGGGGAAAGCACGAGTCCTCTCAAGCTCTTCTTTCCCAACTTTTGGAACCAAGCTTAAAGCCTCATCAATCCATACCAAAGCCCCAAGGCTCAAACCTCATATGCCCAAGGGCAAGCATCCAACATGGTACTCACATAACCCAAGTATCTCAAAAGCCTAACCCAACTTCCTCCACAACTCCTACCAAGTACAACCCATACATTAAAGTCCCACACATAACTCCATCCCACTTATGGAATTTGGCATCACAAATCCAATATTTGGCACTCAACCTTCTCAAAATGGTCCCATATCCCATCAAGAGTTATACAAGGAAAAAGAAACATTGGCATAAGTAGTTGATTGAGTTTGTCCCCAACACATAAGGTGTTACATATTCTCCCTCATAGGTATGGGCTCCCATGAGATCATCAAATAAATCGACCCTCTCAACACATTGCTAGATTTCTTGTCATTCACCACCTTACAACTTGCAACCAATGCATTAGTTATAACATCATCATCTCATAGAAAATAATCCACATGCCAATGTTTGATACTATTTCAAGAATAAATCATTAATATCACATCTTAAGTAGTAAGGAATTGTATTCTCATGCATTCCAGCATTGTATGTAATGCCCTCCGCCCTCATCTACCCAAGTAACCGGCCAACCGAGGTAAAGACATGACGAGAAGTTACTATGATATGATTCGACTCCCTGTGTGTCAGTTAAGAAAGTGGAACTGGCGAAACACATCTCACAAACCTTCCACATCAGCATCAGAACTCCCAGGAGCCATCCCAACCACTCAAGTAACTAGCCCCTGAGACCAACTAAAGTTTTAATGCATCAAACCCCTGTGTTAGTGCTCAAATCTGCCTTAGGCTGAAGGAAGGCAGGATTCAAGATAACATTATACCATGCTCAGCCTCGTAGCTAGCCCTACGAGGACATGAGAGGGCTCTCTCCGGGTCAATCTCGGCAAAAGACAATCGATGGGCACGAGATGACTGAAATAAAAGCTAATGTTAGGCTAGATATGAAGTACAAGGGTTTCATTTGAGTTTTTAGGAGTTTTTGTGTTGGAATAGGGAAAGGCAAACCTGGGGGTGGGGATGAGGCATAGTTTTTGCAAAGCTTTGATTGGGGCAAGGAAGGCGATCGTCTTAATGCTTTTAAAGGGAATGAATGGGTATATCAGACTGGTGAGGAGCTAAGGAGAGCAAAAAGGTTTCAAGGATTCTCCTTAAACATATGAAAACATGGAAAATCAAACAAATTTAAAGGCAGAGCGTGACAATCAATGGATTCTACCTTAATCACTTCATTTGTTCAATTGCAAAAGATGATAATAAGGAAAATGATACACATAACAACTTACAATTACTGAGAGAAGCACACCATCAAAACATAAAGCCACATGGATCCCAAACAATGCTGCAAAACCTTGGTCTTTAGCCAAAAATGCAGAGAAAATATGTACAATGATATGCCAAGCAATCCCAAGTGTCCAACCCTCAAAATGACTGAAAGAATACATGATATAGACTATCTCAACCCATTCCCATGCCTCTAGGGGTCGATCTCATCATTCTAGGAGTTGTTTCAACCAATTCTAAACAAGGAACTAAAATCTAGGCAGTCAAAACAACTTGCCTCTATATGTTAGGAAACTGATTCATTCATTTAATTGTCACTTTTTAGTGAATGAATCATCTAGAACGAGTAAATATGTGCCAAAATTACATCATGTTTATCCAATTACATCAAAAGATATCAATAATTACATCACAAAGCAAAACTAGTCAAACTGGCCGAATTTCTGAGCTAGAAGGTGAAAAATTGGGCAAAAATCCTCTATGCGCCGCGCCAAATCCTCTATGTGTCGCACCACTTTGAGGCTGCGTTTGAGGCACTTAATGAAGTCCAAATTGAGCCCAAGATAGCTCATTGGAAAGCCCTGCCTATCTACTTTCCAACCCAAGTGGCAGTTTTCAATTTGGATGTCATTTGCCCCTCCAAAACTATAATCTCCCAAGACTGCTTCCTGTGTGTCAAAATAGGGGCAAAGAGGTCATTTTTTGAGTGTTTTTGACCTCCTGAGGCCTCAAAACTTGCCCAAATTTCTTGGCAATGAACCAGTAGTCATGATTTTCCATGGAAAATCCAAAAACGCAAAATTTTTGTCATTTGGATTTCCCTAGCAAAAGCACGCGCCACGTGGCACGATGCATAGGGAGAAAAACTCTTTTTTAGTGTCAAAATACCAAAACTGCCCCAAATTTCTTGAAATTTGGGCTAGAGCTTCTTCATCAAGTTTCATGCTGGGCTAAAGAGGCTTCAGCCAATATCCGAAGGTGATCATGCTCTTTTTGCCTCTTTTGCTTCTTTATTGCCTTCCTCAATCTTGCCTTCAAATTCCTTATCCAAGCCTTGGAACTCATATTGGGTGCCCTGTAATGGAAAACCATATGCCTCAATAATTCTTTGTCCTTGTTGGCCTCTTCCAATAGTCTCTCCAGGTGGATGTTTATCTGCTCGAGCCAAGACTCTCGGTCATCATTAATCTCTTGCTCCAAAGGAGTGAGCCCAATCCTCCTCTGTTGGGCAACTCGGCGATTCTCACGGATGTTCCGCAACTCCATGATCTCCTACTGGTCTTTGAGCTGTTTATTCCTCTACTCCAAGTATCTGATAAGCCACTTAGCCCTCTCCAAATTGAGAGACAAGGATTTGATCTCTGTCTGTTGTCCGCGAATGATCTCTCTAAGTTTGGCACTTTCCGGGCCCATATATGTATCATCATCATGAATGAGAATAAAGTTGGTCTCTCGTTCACCTGAAGGCCCCTCATCATGCATTGGCCTCTTGCCTCAGTCTTGTACCTATGGTGCTGATGTCAGAAGCGAAGCCCCTTCCACCCCAGGTGGAGATAACACTCGCTTTGCTGCTGCAAACAAATGTCTAGTGCCCCTCTGACATGTGATGAACATGGGCACACTAATGGTCTCGTGGCGCTCATACTGATGAGAAGGTCCACCTGTCTCATGCCCAACTTCTGAAAGTCTCCGTGAAGCTCTAAAAAAGTCACGAGAGATGAAATCATCCCAAGTGATATCCTGAAATCCAAGCTGATTAACCAACAAAATCTTGATGAGAACAAAATGGCAAATGTTGTTGAACTACTGCTCAGGGGTCTTGTGTTGCACAAGGGTTGTCATCCTCTCTATGTTCCGGCATATGAAAAAAGGAATGTTCATCATCCTTACCCGGGTGAAATGCATGAGCAACCTCATGTGATAAGCATATACTCGGGAGAAGCGACCTTCACAACTAAAATACTTCATGATTAATTTCATTAATGGAGCATATTCATCTTTAAGATATCAGAAGGGAAACACCCTCTTAAGCTGCCTCAAGAAACCAAGTCTAATATATGGCTTATAATACTTTCGGTCAACTTTTTGTCTCTTGTTCCATGGCTCTCCAACATTAGGCATGCCAGTAGCTAATGAGATAGAGTCCGGTGTAAGTGTGAAAGTAACACTGGCCAAAGTAACTTGAGCACCATACAAATGTAAAACGAATAAGCGAGCCAAATCATGGTGAAATTGAACATTTACAACCTTTTCACAAAACTCATAGCATGACTAAAACTAAAAACAAGAGACAGCAAGAGGGCAGGCTTGCAATTCTGTGAGGGTGGTTGGTTCTTCTCTAACATGTCTGCCACTTTTATGAGGCCTCTGAGGTGCATGTTCTCCTATGGGTGAGTCACTTTGAGTTTCCACCTCATAGTCAGATGACATGATTGATGCTATGAACACTTGTTTGGAGAAATGACTGCTGGTTACAAAACTGTGTTGGACTGCTGTTTGTAGGTTTTAACCCCGTATAGAAATTACCTGCATACGAATTCTAAATCACAAGAAAAATAAAATGCGAGAGCATAACACATATACATAGATATTTCCCACTGGATCTCAAAACTGAGACTACCAGCTTGATTTTTCATTATATTCCTTTCAATGTTACAATACATATTTATACATGCCGAAGCATCCAATACCATGGACCGAAAACCATCGGGTCCAAAACTGTGGACCGAAAAAACCATAGGTAGGTTCGCCCAACCTAATATAGGGTCCAAAAAAA
>APFE030630256.1:106567-120799 GCA_000404065.3 Pinus taeda | reverse complement strand
TGTGTGTTTTGCACATTATTGAGATCAAAAAATTGCTCCATCTGTAATATCCATGTTGCGGGATCCTTGCCATCAAACTTCCTCATATTGATTTTTGGAATATGGTGGGTCTTTGATCCAATACTAGAGTCTATGGAATCATGATTAACATTTCTTTTGTTCTCATCATGAGTTTCCTTTACTACCCTTTCACCCTTAGTGACCCTTTCTTGTAGCAACTTATTCATATTTATCTACAATTCTGCCATGTCTGTCTTCAAATCTATCTTCAAATCATCCATCTTAGCTTCCACGTCATTCATCTTATCTTCTACGCCTTTCTTTAAACAATCTATCTTAGATTCTGTTCCTTTTTGTGCAAGTGACACTTGTTGCACTTGGTCTCGTAATTTTGATATATCATGTTGCATTTCTTCCTCTCTTCATGAGTTATGCTAGAGCTTTCAAGTCGCCTACTAGGTGTTTCCATTTTCTTTCTTCAGGGCATCAATTACTGATAATAATGCTTCACTATGCCCTTTGAATTCCTTCAAATAATTTTTCAAACCAAGCTTAAGCAAACATTTAAAAAATATACACACCTTTTTTCACTTTGTAGGAGCTCAATATTGCCTCTCATGTATCTCTGTAATTTCAGATCATCCAGTTCTAAAATTGCGACCTACGGTAGCACTCTGTGTCCTCTTTCCAATGACACCAGTCGGACCCCAATTGGATTCTCCAATGAAGAGTTAGTGCCAAATCTCCCACAGTGACCTGCTTATAGACTAATTCAGTAGAGTGAATTAATGTTGACAATGGTTGATGTTACATTAGTGTTAGTGTTAGTGTTACAAAATGGTTTAATTGATGGTCGAGGAAGGTTGATGAGGTTGACCATGGTTGAATAGTGTTGACCATCATTGGTTGGGTTAGCCCATGGTTGATGGAGGTACCATAGTCAAGCTTGTTAACCCATCATTGATTGAGAGTTGGTTGATTATTGTTGTTTTTTATTTTTTTGGTTGATCAACGATATAGAGGAAGGATTATGGTTGCACCTAGATAATTATGGAGGATGGATTAGAGATCACCCTATGTTGGACATGATAACTGTGATTTGACCCTATTGACCATGGAAAAATATGGTTTAACATATTTGGCAATGGTTTAGCATACTTTTCTATGATAGATTATGGTTTACCATGTTTAACCGTTCTAACCATGGTTAGCCATGGTTGGCCATAATGAGTAGGTATATGATTGGTCGCTCTAGTTTGACTATGGTTGAATAGACATGACTGAACTTGATCATCATTGGCCAAGGTTGAACATCACTAATCAATATTATGTATGGTTTAACATAGGTGATAGTGAGTGATAATGCTGGTAGGGGGTGTTTTGGAAAAATGGCGGGAGCAAGCGACGAGGGTTCAGAGGATAGCATAGATAGTTTTTGATGGAGTGCAGCAAAGGAGGGAGCTCGACTCCCTCCTACAAGGACATGGTATCCAACAAAGGAAAAACAACAGTGTTAAACAACAAAGGCGTGGCTAGGGTAAAAATAGAGATGATGATAAGGGGACAAAGGGGAGTAAGACCAAGGTAAACAACAACATAAAGGACAGGGAGGAAGAAGACAAAACTCTTGGTTCATGAAACCACAGGCAAAAGGGACCATGCAAGCCTAAAGCTAAAATCACTCCCAGAGTAATATTAAATGATCTTGCTCTGCAAGCGCACAGAGAACACACGGGGAACTAACATTATTTGTAAAGTCATGGGACTATGGCCCACTAAAAAAGCTTTACAAACATGGATCAAGTAACACTAGAAGCCTAAAGGAAGCATTGACCTACATCTTGGGTCAAAGGGATTCTTCACAGTGGTGTTCCCAAACATCGAAGACAAAGACAGAATATTCAAAGGAGGACCCTACTTTTATGCGGCAGTTAGTCTCTATATGAGGCCTTGGATGATGAAATTCGTCCCAAAGCGGGAGACCTTCACGTCAGTTCTAGTATGGGTAAGGCTATATTCTCTACCTCTTGATTATTGGCAAACTGGATCGCTAGCATCTATTGGTAATAAACTAGGACGTTTTGTCAAAGTTTTTGAAGCCACAAGAAGAGGGAAATATTCTTCCTTTGCAAGAATATGTGTGGAAATGGATCTATTAGAAGCTCTTCCGGATGAAGTTATTTTGGAAGTTTCTGATGACGAGTGGGTATAGACCATGGACTACGAGCATATCCCATTCAGATGTCGTAGATGCCATGGACATGGACATCTGTTTAGAGATTTCCCTCTCGATAAAGTAGACAACAAAGAATACCTCAATACTTTGAAGGATACAGAGAGCTTTCAGAAAGTGGCAGGCAAAAGTAAAGGTGGAAAAGGGAATGAAGCAACAACAGAACAAAAGGCAGAAAGTTATTTAGAACAAGTTTCAAATGCTGGATGAGAATGAAGAAAACACGAAGGATGATCTATCTCATGAGAAATATCTTAGTGGAAAAGAGAAGGAAGAAAGCAGAAAACAATCTCAAGATATGGTACATCATAATGAGACTACTATGAGTGAGGCAGAAACAGAGATGGACCAGGAAATGACCCAAAGAAAAATAGATCTAGAAGATCATGAATTATAGGAAACTCTAGACAAGGAAAACATAGATCTGGAAGGATTCGTGAGGCAAAGATCCAAGGGAGGAATAGAATAAATACCTCCAAAAGAATGCTCTAGAATATAGCAATTATTTTTATGGAAAACCCAGGAAAGAGGGTTGGATAAAGCTAAAAGTATTCACAAGCAGGAGCATAGAGGGGTGAAAACTATCAAATCAACTCCAAGATTAGCAACTAGAAATCCAGGAAAGAAGAGGGGCAGGAAAAAGCAGAATGAGCTCTTGATGGGGTGTGGAAAGCTAATGATAGATTCGAGTAAGATGAAAGACCTAACCAGTTACTATTTCATAAATATTTAATTATGGAGTTCATATCTTGGAATATTAGAGGTCTAGGCAGTAAAAGAAAACAAAGAATGTTAATTCACAGAATGGAACTAGCAACACTAGATATAATATTTATTGAAGAAAGAAAACGTTCCATTCAAAAGTTAAAGCAAATACATAGCAAATGGATGGATAGATTTTAGTTTCTTGAAGTGAAAGTAGAAAACACAATGGGCAGCATCCTCACTCTATGGAACCCCCAAAGAGTCAGTATTTTAGATGTGGAGGCATCAAGAAACTATCTATCTGTAAGTTTTCAACCAGTGGGAGTTGTGGACACTTTCCTCACCACAAATGTTTATGGGCCACAAAGAATAGATGAGAAACTAAGACTATTAAACTCCTTGGGAAAGCTCAGAAGCAGACATGAAGAAATAGCTTGGGTCTTGGGAGGAGATTTTAATATGATTAAATCACTTTCGAAAAAAAAAAGAAGGCACTAGATTGCTAAATAAAGACTCTGAATTTTTCCAAACCTTTACAGATGATATGAATCTGGTTGACTCGGCAATGCATAATGGCCTTTATACTTGGAACCTCTTCTTCCTTCTTGAACATGGTTGGTAGGTTGATTCTAACAAAGGCTATCCTACAGTCAATCTCGATTTTCTTTTTATCAGCCCTCCCAGTTCCCAAAGGGGTCTTACAGCAATTTAGGAATATCTAGAGAGACTTCCTCTAGGGCAAGGAAGAAACAAGGAAGAAATGGGCACTTGTTTCTTGGGATAAAATCTGCAAACTTAAGAATCACAGGGGACTAGGATTAGATTATCAGGAAAATTTAAGTAATGTACTAGGAGCTAGACTCTGGTGGAGATGGGTTAAAGAACTAGAAGCTCAATGGGATAAAACTTTGAAATACAAATATGCAAGTTCATGGAAAGATAATGATCTTATTAGAATGTCTAGAAACATAAAGGGCTCTCACATCTGGAATAAAGCCTAGGAAAATAGAAGCCTAGTACAAGACCACAGTTTTTGGGAAATCAAAGTAGGAGATCTTTCTCTCTTTTGGGAGGACAAATGGCAATAAGAACCAATGCTGCTAAAAGAGTACTATAGATACCTCAAGTAGGAAATAGATTCCCAAGGACTAGTCAGAGTTAAAAATTTCTAGAATCTTCCACACAACTCTAGAAAATGGAGAAATTGGAGAAGCATAGACTATAGTGAGGACAGTCCCCTAAAAATGAAAGCTGAGGAAGTTATGAGCATACTAAAACAAAGGAAAATCTTGGTAGCAGAGGGGAAAAATCAATTAAGATGGGGCCTCAATAAAGAAGGCTCCTTTAATCTTAGGCTAAGAGGATTATGCTGAATCTGGATTCCAGCACTAGAATGAATTCTTGGCAACAACTCTAGAGCCAACAAAGGTGGATGAAGATCAACCTATTCATGTGGTTAGTCCACCATAAGAAAATCTTAACTTTGGACAACATTAGAAAAGGAGGGATTAATGGGCCTTCTAGATGTCAGCTATGTGAAGCTCAAGAGGAAACAATGGAGCATATTCTTAATAGTTGCACCTTTACCACCTGGTTGTGGGACTATTTTTCAACCATTTTTCAATAGACAGACAAAGATAAAGGAAGCATCACAAATACCCTGAACAAGTGGAGAAGGAAATTTTCAGAGAATGAGATTCTCAATCTGGCCTGGGCCTTTACACTAAGCTTCATCATCTGGAATGTTTGGAACGAAAGGAATAAAATAATTTTCAAGGATGAAAAATCTAGTCCTCTGCGCCTATTAGATCTGAGCTTGAAGCAGATTAGAGAGACAATTAGTAGCATTGTTCGCAATTATCCCAAAAACTCTCCCACAGTAAATGAGATGAGAACCATCAGGCAACTGAGAATGCAAGAGATCATTACCAATGGACTTAGTAGAATAGAAGGAAATTTGGGAAAGGAAAAGGATTTCTCGCAGCCTCCTCCGAAAGGATACCTGAAATGCAATATTGATGGGGCTTCAAAAGGAAACCCTGGAATAGTTGGATATGGAGGAGTGTTAAGAGATGAAGGTGGAATTATAAGCTTCATTTTCCACTACCACTTAGGTAAAGCCACAACTAACATGGCTGCATTAATGGCCTTAGAACAATGCCTTAAACTACTGAGTCTAAAGCATAGCTCAAATGTCATCGTAGAAGTAGAATTAGAAATCTCTATAAGAGCTGTTAAAAAAATCAGTTGTGGAGCAGCACCAGAGAAGGTCTCAAAACACTGGAGACTAATACAATTGTATCAAAGAATACAAAATCATCTCCTGAGTCTAAGAACGGTTAGTTTTGGACATGTTAGACGAGAAGCCAACAAACTAGCGGATACTCTTGCCAATCAAGGAGTGATTAATACAAAAAGCAGATTTGAGATGAAGTGGCAGGAAATGTCTCAGGGCAAAGTAAAAGCTCTTTGTGATGAACAAGCGAAAAAATATAGAGAAATTTTCAAACATTGGGCCATAATGAAAGATACTATAAGATGATGTCCAAACAGGCTCAACCACAGTTCTCGGGGAGGCACCGAGAAGAAGGACGAGTTCAAAGGTTTCTTTTATCACCCTGGTGGAAAGTGACTAGGTCCCTTTCTCTTCAGATTTCTCAATAGGGTTCTTTCCACAGTCAACGGTGGTCTCTATTGCATGTACTGAGGCATGAGTGTCTGGAAAAGGGTGGTTCTAGTTTCCCAGCGAAGGCGGTTCCCCTTCATTCCTCATCCCAGTTAGAAAACCAAGCTAAAGTGGTTTACGGGTGATCGCACAGATTTGGGATGGTAAGTGGTTTAGTTTTTTTTGGGAGTGATACCATTAAACTATTGCCACGTGGTCAGGGTGAGGTGATGAAACCACCCTCCTTCGTGAGTTAAGTTTCACACATTTTAGGTGGTGTGATACTTTGTTGTGCCGTCCAATTTTGTTGGGTTGTGCTAATGACTAGATCTGTTTGCCCTTTTTTGTGGGACCACGAGCCTTGTCGGGCTTATCGCAATAAAGACATGGGTGGTCAGTGAAGCCTTTGATTAGGATTTTGTTTTTTTATGGTTCATCCCAAGGTTTGTTTTGAGAGATTATTGATGTCTATTGTAGCGAGGTGGAGCTTTACTTTGGCACCATGCCCTTGGCTTTCCTGTGTCTGCTCAAAGTTCATGGTTTTTGTATATTCTGTAAATTTACTATTGATATAATGAAATGGAAGGAACTAGTCTTGCTTAAGAAAAAAAAGATAGTGAGTGATAATGCTTGACCATGTTGGAAATGGTTGACCATGTACAACTATGGCTAAGCTTGTTTAACCTTGTTTAACCAGAGTTCTTCTAGTATACAATTATTGAATATAATCAACATATGGTTGACTGTAAATTTACATGGTTGATCAATGTTGTAAGTGTTTACTATAGATGACCCTAGTGAAGCATGGTTGACCAAAAGTTCCGTGTTGAATATGGTTGACCATGTTCAACCATGTTTACCATGAGTAACCGTTATTAAGTTTGCTAACCATGAAGACCATTATTGAAAATGGTTTGAATATATTCAATCAATTTTTCCCAAGTTTTCTATGGTGTATGATGGTTGGCTACTGCTAACTAAGGTTTATTATGGTTTACTATGGTTGACTATGGCCAACTATGATCATCATATTGTTGAGCCAAGTTCATTAAGGTTAGTCTTTTTTTACTATAGACAACCATGTTTAACAATGGTTGAAGAGGGTCAACCATGGTTGACGATCGTTGCTGATGCTTGACCATGGTTGACAAGGTTTATGACAATTAACCATGGTTAACTAAGATCTAATGTAGATTGATTGTAGATGATCATGATAGGCCATTACTGACAAAGATCAACAATGACCAATGACGGTCAGCTATGGTTGACCATTAATAATCACGTTAACCTAGATTGACCATTATTAAGCTAATTGACTATAGTTGAGTGACTTTTCCATGTTTGAGCATGTCACCTTGTTTGACCATAGATGAGCTTGTAAAAGTATAGGTGACTATGTTCAAGTGTGGTTCACTATGGGTTGACATGGTTTACCATCGATGATCACAGTGGTCATGGTTGAACATGGTTAACTAAGCTTGAGTACATTGACTATGCTTAGTTATAGTTGATTATTTTTTCTATGTTGGATTTTTTGATTATGGTTGATTATGTTGAATGTGATGACTATGACAAAATATCTTAAATATGTGATGACTTTCACTATGGTCAACCATGTTGTCATGGTTCACCACGTTTGACTATTTGGTTAGCTACAAATGGATATGGTTTGACATATTTGGCCATTGTTTACATTACTTTTCTATGATAGATTATGGTTTCCAATGTCAACAATGGTTGACCATGTTTAACCATAAACACCTTGGTTGACCATGTTCAACCAGTCTAACCATGGATGACGGTGGCTCGCCATCGGGAGTGAGTAGAGAAAAGGGTTTTCTAGGTTTAACAAATATGACCATCATTCATCATTATTGACCAATTTTTTACTATGGTTGACTAAGGTTGAGCATGGTTGACCATGGTTTACTATGGCTAATTAAGGTTGTGTATGGTTGAACATAGGTGACAATGAGTGACAATGATTGACCATGTATCACCATGGCTAAGTTTGTTTAACCATGTTTAATAATGGTTTAGTTAGTCAAACAAGGTTGAATATGACCAAGATTTGGTTAAATGTTGATGTGCATGGTTGATTAAGTTGTTTAGTGTTTATTATAGATGACTGTAGTGAACCAAGGTTAACCATTAATGCCTATGTTGAATATGGTTGACCATGTTCAACCCTGTTGTTCATGGGTGACCACTATTAAGCATGTTAATGATGGAGACCATTATTGAAAATAGTGTGACCATATTTTACCTGGAGTTGACCATGGTTTCCAAAGTTTTATATGGTGTATGATGGTCACCACAACCATATATATTACCCAAATGAGGTAAACCATAATTGATCATTATCAATTCTTATCAGCAATGGCCTACTATGGTCACCTATTGTCAATCCTCATCAAACCCTAGCTAACCATGGTCAATCTTGATCAACCTTGTCATCCATCTTTAGTCCTCATGAACCATTGTTAACTGTGGTGGACGCTCTTCAACTATCATCAATCATTGTCAATCATGGTTTACCCTCTTCAACTATCATCAAACATGGTCATCCATAGTCGACAATGGTCAACCTTAATCAACGGCACTCAATGACATGATGATCATAGTTAAGCATTGTTAACTACAATCAACCTCAGTTAGCAATAGTCAACTATCATACATTATAGATAACTTTAGAAACCTTTGTCAACTATGGTCAAATATGGTCAAGCCACTTTTAATAATGGTTTTACTAATTATAAATGGTTCACCACAAATGGTTTTTTCACACATTGTTGACTAGTAATGATCATGTTAACCATGGATATACATTATTCAATTGGTTGACTATGGTTGAACTTATTTTTGATGTTTTACCATGGTCAATTTGTTCAACCATAGATGAGCTTGCCAGAGCATGGTTGACTATGGTCAAGTATAGTTGACTATGGGAGAACATATTTAATGATGCTTCACAATGTATATCAATAAATGAATATGGTTGACATGTTGAGTATACTTGATAAATTGGTTGGCCATGCATGTCCATGGTGGCAATGGTTGCTTATGATTACCATGTTTGACCATTGTTGAGTTTTTTCAATCATGGTTGAACATGGTTGACTAATATAGGTAAACTGATTATGATTGATTATGGTTGGTCATGTTTTAAATGTTGGATATGTTGATTATGGTTGAATGTGATGACTATCATGGACTATATTTACTATATTTACTAGGTGATGATGTTTACTAAGATCAACAATGTCACAATTGTCGATTGTTGTGACCATGATTTTCCTTTCTGACATTAAGAATTTATGTCCATGTGTGGCCATGTTGACTACAATTAACCATGTTTGAACATGTTTGTCAAAGAGGAGTATTTTAATGTATCTCAACAATTGTTAACCCATAATACAATGAGTTGTTTGGAACATAATGATGATTTTTATTGTTGATCACGTTGTGATGTCTCATGACTTTGTTACAATGTTGATTATTCATATAATGTTGTGACATTGATCATTGTTTGTCACATTACAATGGAATTTATTGATAGTCACATTATCATGATGAATATTATTCATCATATTACAATGCATTCAATGGTGTTTAATATTTGTGACATAGAGACAATGTTGGTAATTCGTAACATTGTAACATTATTCATTGTTCATCACATTGCAATGAAATTTATTGTTTGTAACAATATGATGATGGATAGTATTCATCACATTGCATTGTTGTTTATTGTTCATCATATTGCAATGGTGTTTAACATTCATCACATCGTGATGATAGTTATAATTCATCATGTTTCAACATTGTTTATTTTTTGTCACATTGTAATGTCAATTATTGTTCAACATATTGTGACATTGTTTTTTTCTTTTCCTATGAAAAACCAATTTATATTTATTAAATTTATATTGTTGGTCACATTGAGGTTACATTTATTTTTCATCACATTATGATGTCATTTATTATTCTACATACTGCAACAATGTTGATTATTCGTAACATTGTCACATTGTTTGGTTTTCATAAAATATAGTTTATCACGGTTGACCATATTGCGTATGGTCAAAATTGATGTGGTGACATGTTCATGAGAACGTGATGTAGTGAAATTTTAATTACATTGAGAGGTAGGGTGTGGCATTGCAATATCCAATTATTACATTATTATTGTTATTGTTTTTAATATTAATGTTAATGTTATTAATAACATTAATATTAAGATGAATTATTACATAGAATATTAGCATTACATTCTAATAATATATTTATATTATAAATAATGTATTAATGTAATTGTAATATAACAAATAATTAGCATAGCATTATTATTGTTATTAATAATGTTACTAATAATATATATATATTTTTTACATGTACAATATTGTATATTCTATATGAGGAATATACATATGTTGTCAATATAGTCAACATATGTCAAGTGACTCGTGGGAATTGGAGCTCGGTGGGGATTCCATTCCTTCCTCCCAACCACTTGGGATAACCTTCATTCACATTATTAGTATTATTATTATTGTTAGACTAATTAAAGGCATAATACATATAAAATATGGAGAAAAATTTCCATATGTGCTTTGCAAATTGTAGGGTTTCTTCTACACAATTGTCTATGCTTAGCTTTGTGAGTGGGCGATCTGCACCCTCCTTTAGCCCTATTATTTCAAGAGTTGATAATGTGTCTAAATATAATGGTATTCCCCATCAATCTCCGCATCTTTTGCATGATTTTCATAGAGTAACTAAATGAATTGGGGTTTTTAGTTTAGCACCAAACCCTTAGTTGGGTGCATTTTGGCTATTTAAAAATCTAGATCGTTACCTTCCAAAAGAAGTGGAAGATCCAAAATACGAGATTAAATCTAGTAAGATTGGAGAATATATCCAATATATGTTCTGATTTACAAATTTATTCCATTATGACCCTTTCAAACAGCTTCATTTGGGTTGATCCAAAATAAATAAAAGCCCCTGGGTCTAACAGAATTGAAATTATGAGCTACTGCTTTTTTTACAACCATTTTATTAGTCCGTGCCCCTTCAGGGCTGGCAGGGACTATAGTAATCGATTATCAGTCGCTGCATTAGTTTGACACGGTAATCCACGTTAATGCATACGCACATTTTAACTTAACCCAAAGTATTTTGGCATGACACAATCACCAATGCATTTTTTAAAATTTTAATTACATTTTCACGTGCTTTTAACCAATGAAATAAGTCTTCGTCTTATTTGGACTCAAATCGAGGTATACAATCTCAAAAGTTAGGAAAGGAGTTTGGACAAGTGCAATTGATTAAAACATTGTCGCCTGCATGAAGTAATGCTATCTTTGCGTTAGCATTAGATCCCAACATTTAATGTTAAAGAAATGTTATGAGGATCTTGGAAGCAATATCACTTACCTAGGCTGGTATGTTGGTATGTGCATGTTGACCACTCGTCACTCGCTGTGTTTACAACCAAATCACTAGCTGTCTTATGGAAGGCTACGCTGCAGCTTATTGTTCTGGGTCTTTCAGTAGAAGGAGCATCCCTGAGACCAAATGCGAGCATCCCTGAGACCAAATGCGGCGGAGGCTGTATGTCCATGTCTGGAGATCGAAACTGGAACAGAGAATCTTCCCCTACTTCTGCAAGTACTGCACTTAGGCGGATAGGGCCAAACAGGAAGCACAAGTTAAAGCAAGAAGAGTATTGCACTTGGGAGAACTGGGGGAAACTAGAAGCACAAGTAAACGATGTACTGCACTGGGGAGAACTGGGGGAATCACGAATGAGTGCTGCATATTTTCTCGCCAATTCCCTGAATTAAAGACAAGATGGTCAAGGAGAATCGCCGGTGCTCGAAACTTCCAAGGCTACCTGAAGATGATGAAATGAACTATGTTCCCACCATCCAGTAAGTCTTTTGATTCCAGAAATTCCCCCCTTCTGAATTCAGACGCCAATTAGGAACATCATAATTTTCCTTCAGTTAACATCTCATTAATATTGCATCTGCCGCTCATTAGTAACGTTGTTTCATGTTCCTCTCTGGGCGTAGATAGTAGCTTTAACACCTTCAGAAATATTAGAGTTTGAGAACCTAACAGGTCCTCTACATTTACATTATTGGAATAAAATATATAGAGAATCTCTCCCACTTGGCCCCCTTGAATTTGGGCAAAATGATTACCTGAGGTTTTGATGCAGGAGTAGACAGTAGCTTTAAGAACTTCAGAAATATCAGAGTTTGATGATCTAGTAGCTCCTGTAAATTTACATTACTATTATGCCCTCTGCTGTTGCAGATTTATAAAACTCCCAAAAGAAGCTGGGAGAGTCTTCAAATATTTGTACCGCTGCCACTATAGATGGATGCATTAGAACTTTATTAACTTCCCTAAGCACTTTGGAAGTGTCTCCAAACTATAGCTGTGAGAAGCATCTCCAAACTTGTGCAACGCTCCAAATGCTCCAGATTAGTGAGATTGGGATTCTTTAAATTGTCCATGGAATCTGAAATGCTCTCCTCATTTCTTCCGTCGGTCAGTTGGATATTTCTAAAATTCCCGTCCGAATCTGGAAGAATCTGGTAGTCTTTTAGCTTTATATATTTTAAAAAAGGCAGGTAACAAAATTCTTTTGGTAGTCCAAAAATACAAATGCATACTCTTTGATGGCCCTCTCACTCATGTTATTTTCAAGATTTTGAAAATAAATACTTTTATTTTTATTTTAAAATTAGGATCTCTAATGAATTGCAATCTAATCAATTCAATCTCTCTGTTAATCTAATCAAACTAGCATTCTTATCATTTTTATAGCTCTGTTTGCCTGAAAAGCAAAATTCTGAAAGAAATTTATGATCTTAACCTCGTGAAACGATCGCTTACAGATTTAACATCTGATTGATATTGCATCTGCCGCTCATTAGTAACGTTGTTTCATGTTCCTCTCTGGGCGTAGACAGTAGCTTTAACACCTTCAGAAATATCAGAGTTTGAGAACCTAACAGGTCCTCTACATTTACATTAGTGGAATAAAATATATATAGAATCTCTCCCACTTGACCCCTTGAGTTTGGGCAAAATGATTACCTGAGGTTTTGATGCAGGAGTAGACAGTAGCTTTAAGAACTTCAGAAATATCAGAGTTTGACGATCTAGTAGCTCCTGTAAATTTACATTACTATTATGCCCTCTGTTGTTGCAGATTTATAAAACTCCCAAAAGAAGCTGGGAGCGTCTTCAAATATTTGTACTGCTGCCGCTATAGATGGATGCATTAGAACTTTATTAACTTCCCTAAGCACTTTGGAAGTGTCTCCAAACTATAGGTGTAAGAAGCATCTCCAAACTTGTGCAATGCTCCAAACGCTCCAGATCGGTGAGATTGGGATTCTTTAAATTGTCCATGGAATCTGAAATGCTCTCCTGATTTCTTCCGTCGGTCAGTTGGATATTGCTGAAATTCCCGTCCGAATCTGGAAGAATCTGGTAGTCTTTTAGCTTTATATATTTTTAAAAAGGCAGGTAACAAAATTCTTCTGGTTGTCCAAAAATACAAATGCATACTCTTTGATGGCCCTCTCACTCATGTTATTTTCAAGATTTTGAAAAAAAATACTTTTATTTTTATTTTCAAATTAGGATCTCTAATGAATTGCAATCTAATCAATTCAATCTCTCTGTTATCCTAATGAATTGCAATCTAATCAATTCAATCTCTCTGTTAATCTAATCAAACTAGCATTCTTATCATTTTTATAGCTCTGTTTGCCTGAAAAGCAAAATTATGAAAGAAATTTATGATCTTAACCTCGTGAAACGATCGCTTACAGATTTCTAATGTGTTTTTTCGTTTCTTTGGTGCTGTAATAGAACTTTCATGGACTTTGTGGGTGCCTTGGAATGCTGTCCCAGTTTCGAAAGAATGATCAACTTGGTTCTCTGTTTTCACGACCACACTAAATTCGCAAACTTCAATCCTGCAATCACATATTCTTGAAGTTCAGTTGCCATTTCCATGATCAGGGAGTCCATTCAACCACAATTTTGGTTCAATGCTGTAAACTCATGAATCAGATAGTAGTGGACCTCCTGGTTTGCTCCAGTTGAGATCCCAATACCTGCATTTACAATGATTTGAGGAAGACATTAAATGACAAACACAACTCCTTTACTTAATTGAAAATCCAGTTGAAATAAGATAATTTTGGGGATTTTTGGACACTGATTGATATACTCTCAATGAGATTCGAAATTTATAGTCTCCATATCGTGACTTTGACAGCACCATTGTCCCTAACATCTGTACAAAACCAACTTAAATCGTTGCTTCAAAATTCAACTAAAGAATTGTGAACTTAAATAATCAGTTAAGTGACAGAGAACCAGGGAATGACGTTGTCAGTTTAAATACTCAAATTCACATCACTTGGATCCATCTTTACCTAAATATGTGTAACTTAACAAAACAAGGAGTTATCTTCAAATGGATACATGGCACTCAGAAAAGTTCTGTATGCTCATTAGTAACGTTGTTTCATGTTCCTCTCTGGGCTGTGAGGTGAAT
This sequence comes from Pinus taeda, assembly GCA_000404065.3. NCBI lineage: Eukaryota > Viridiplantae > Streptophyta > Pinopsida > Pinales > Pinaceae > Pinus > Pinus taeda. Next base: position 106,600 of record APFE030630256.1, on the reverse strand, counting down.
CTCAAAGAATTAGCAAAGCGTTCCCGAAATGCT